>VZTL01072756.1:39478-80254 GCA_013400535.1 Scopus umbretta | reverse complement strand
TTTTTTTTTATTTAAATTTTTATTTTCTTCTGAGCATCTTGGCCTTGCTCAGTTCTGTACAGAAAGTTCCAGAATGCTCCAAGAAAGGCTGATTTTGCAGTATTTCCAAGCTCACTAGTGCCATGAAGTAGTAAAACAAAATTAATGAGAAAGAATATTACAAGATTTCAGGCATAAAATGTTTGGGGATACAATTGCCCAAGTAGGCTACTAAATGAACAGTGTAACTTTTAAGGACTTTTGTCAGCTATAGAACTGAGTAAAAAATGGAATAAAAAAAAAATATAATGTTTATTCATGTTAAAGGCACCCAATTTTACAAAAGATGCTCTGGCAAGTCCAATACAGAAATGAATAAAAGTGGAAAAATATAAAATGAAATTATGTTTTATTAAGTTGCAATGGATTCTTACCCTCTACTACATAAATAACTTCTATGACATTACTTAATCAGTATACCCTTTCATTTATATTGCATTTAAAAAGAAAAAAAACTACTTTTTTGTTTTCCGAAGTCTTTTTATATTCGACCATATGTGATGAAATGGTGTCAGCAAAAGCTAGGTTACTCTGCGTGTTTAACCACCGTGCCTGCCAAGTCCATGAGCATTTGCAATCAAGGGTAGAGATTCCATTATAGTAATCCCTGGGAAATTAGGGCTGCGGCGTTTGGTTTCCTTCAAGGAGCTTGCTTTGGTTGAGCTAAGAGTGGGCCACGGTTTCGCAGTCGCGTTGCAAAAGCGGCTGCTGCTGAATCCGGCTCGACACCTGGAGAGGGGTCGGACTGGAGGAGCTGGAAGGGGGTAAAGCGGAAAAGGTGAGATCTTCCCTGCAAAATTTGTATCCATATTTGAAAAGATCCTAGGATTTTTAAGTACCCAACCTCCCATTTCTTTCTGTGAAAGCCAGGTGTGTAGTTCACACATGCCTCTCTCAAAGTCTCTGGTTTCTACTTTTTGGAGGCTTTTTAATTACTGCTAGGAGAAGGAGTTTGGTGTGGGAGACAGCTGCTGCAGCAGTGTCTGTCTGCTTCCAACCAGAGCTCACCGGACATTGCTGCTTCAAGGGAGCGGTTCCAAGTTGAGTTAAGAGTTGACTTTGCAATGCCATTATTCTTTGACCATGCAAGAACGTACAGGCGTGGGGCAGAGAGCCCAAAGCTAGTCACCTACTTTGAATCTCACATAATATGCTTTTTGTTGGTGTCGCTGCCTAATTCTACATAATCCTGTACTATGGCAACCCACCTTTATCCTGAGGAAAGGATAGCCCTCGTGTTAATAGAATGGAATCTCTAACGCACCATGCAAAATGCTGCCCGTGTTCAATATCTCCATTAATAGCGGCAAGGTCTAAACAAAAGCTTTTCTGTGATGTGTGTGAGAAAACCGTGTCCTTGTGGTGACATTTGGATAGTAAATAGATGGCAGCCTACCCCATAAACAAAGCAGGAACGCCCCTGGGGTGAGATCCTCTGCTCCTTGTCCTTTTTACACTGGCTAGGGCAGAAAAATCACCTGCAGATCGTGGCTTGTTTTGCACTATTGGATCGTTTTCACCCGCTTGCCATCTTGTGAAGCTGGAACTGGCATCCCAGGGGATGCTGCAGCATGCCCTCTCTGACCTGCCAGGCCACCCCTGCCCACAAGCGTGCGGTGTTCTGGCAGGCACCAGTTATCTGGTGATCCCTCAGGAGCTGTCTGAAGGTGGCATGGGACAGTGGGCAGGCAGGACATGGAGCTCACCAGACCTGTAGCTGTTCTAGAGACCTCTCTTTCACTGCAGGGTAGGCTTTATTATCAGTTCTCCCTGACAAAAATCCCTGGGACTGGCAGCCAGCTTCTGATGGGAGGGAGAAGTCGAGAGCCAGGTCACTAAGACAATTGCCAAGATAACAACAGGTTATCCAAACAGGTCTGTTTATTCTGCAATTTATTCAGTAAATTGCCCTGTCTGAATGAAATTTGATGGGAAATTATTCCAGGCATGGAACATAGCTTACAATATGTCCACAGCTGCCATGTATCTCCCTATTTGAATTCGAGCAAATCTGATCCTTAGAAGATGTTATTTTAAAAATTTGAAAGCTATTTAGCACATTTCAGAAAATCCTTCCTGTCGATGAATACCATGAAGGCAAATTTCTACAATATTAGCATTTGCCAAAAATTTAGGCTATGAGATCTCTGCCACGTCATTGTTATTTGCATTCATTGCAGTCTCATTAGATTCATATTTCCTTCAAAAGGTTCTGGCAGGAAATTCTTGCCATAGAGATCAATGCAATGAACCTGTCATACTTTCTGCTAAAACCTTAAACTTCAGTTTAATCCCCAGTGCTGTGCCCTTTTTAAGTTAAACCCGGTGACTTTACACTTCCAAAGCTCTAGATAACAGGTGGGATGCGTGTAGAGGGTGAAGCCATAAAAGATTCTTCTTACAGTTCGGTGGCCTGCACCCGCTGGCTTGTCCTCATAAACAGTGCCCAGAGATACACCCGCCTGTATGGTAACAGCAGTTCCTGTGCAAATAAGGCAGCTTTGCACATGGAAATCCATTTTTGGCTGGGGTGCGTTCCCTGAACGTTTCCTCCCAACTTCTTGCTCCCACGCAATGCAGGTATACGTGAACGCACCTTCGCTCACTTATTCGCGCAGCTCTCCGCTTCTCATACAAACGGAGCCTTTCTGCACCAACCTGTAAGGGAAATAAAGTGGCCATGCATTGCAATACTTTCTTCCTTAGCTCTGCCACTGGCGTACTGCGTTACAGATGTAGCGTAAGTGAGCTCCGGGGACATGCGGGGAAACAGGCACATCGGCTTGGAGGTGCACAGAGGCAAGCGGGTTTCTGTGCCTGTGTACGCAGAGAAGGTATTCACCATCTTGATACAGAAAGCTCTGATTTCTAGGACAAAAAAAAAGAATAAATAGGGCTTTTCTTCTTCTGTTTGGGAATGTATGTTTAATCCCTTGTCCTATGATAATTTTCTGTGAGCACTTCTGAACTTCTCACTCTTGGGACCGGGTCTTTTAGCCAAGAGCAATCAGCTGAGGACCTAACTTGTTGTTTTACCCAAGAGACTCTAAATGTGAGCCTTTGTTACCACACTGCATCTTTTAAAGACATGCTTGCTTTTGCTGTAACACCGGAATGCTCACGCTGAGCTGCTTGAATTAGTAGTTGAGTAAAGGTACCTTTGTGATTAATCGCATGAGCCTGTCCAAGCGTTTTGAAAAGCTGCATAAATATTATCAGGTCTATTTCACAAAGTGGAAAACAGAAGAGCGAAGCTATTACCTGAGTTGTTAACAGTGCTATTGTCAGGGCTGGGGATGGGGCTGCAGGGCGCGCCAGCGCTGGGGCTGGTAATGCAATCCAGAGGCAGGTACCAGGGGGGATTTGGGAGTGAAGATCAGCACAGATCATTCTCCAAGCTCCCTGCGGTTTTGGTTTCTGTTGGTACCCAAGTTGATGAGGTTAAAGGTAGCATCGAGGTCTCTAACTGCGCTCTGGACTCAGTCTGCTGTGTAGGCTCAAACACCTCAGTAAAGCTTTTAGGCTGAGGTTCTTCAAAGAGTCCGCTGGAATACAGTGCCTGACCAGCAAGGAAGTATAAACCAAGTTGTAGTGTCTGGGGGGGAAGGAAGAGGGGGAACATTTACGAGTGATTTAGAGGCCACATCACCCTTCTCTTTTCCCAAAGTGACAGTAGAATTTTAGGCTTTTCAGCCACACCACACTATTAGAAACGTTACCCTTAGAAACTGTGGTAATTTGGGAATTTCAATGATACTCAAGCACTTCAGAGAAGAGCAGTTTTGCAAAACGGGAATTTACTCTCTAAAATATTTTGAGACTTTTGAAAGGTGCTCCAGACTGCAACTTCCCTTTCATATATGATTTTGTTCAATATGTACTACGACAACGAGTAACAGAGGAAAAGTGGAGAGGAAGATGCAGAAGTGATTAAAGAGTGTGAACAATGCCAGTCCCCCACTCTCCGTAGCTCTAAACATTTTTTAAAAGTCCTTAAGATAAGGATTTATTGCTGAACAGTCTGTCGGTCTATACTTTGCCAGGTTTCACATCACTGACTAATGCTGTTCTGTTGTTACAAGCCAGTGACTCTATATTTGCGTCATCAACGCACTCAACCCAAATAAGAGTGTAGGAATTCATGTCTGAAAAATTCAATGGAAGACCTTATGGAAGGGAAAGGAGACTTTTTATTTTACTTAACTTTTCTAAGTGGTATGCATCTATTCACATTCTCATACCTACAGAGTCAAAACCACCAACATCTACATGCCCAAGTAGTCTGGGCAGGATTACTTGTGGCAACATGGAGAAGAAGGGATGCCAGCTACTGTGTCCCCATCACATCTGCTGCGTTCCTCTTGAATGGTGACAATGAATTGGGTTTTGAATAGGTCTTTTAATACCCTTTTGAAGTCAGCAGTTATTATGGCAAGACGAATCTTGTTTACTTTACCCTCCCTACATCTTAGGCAATTGTCTCTTGTTTCCTCATTTTGGGTATCTTACAGCTACACTGTGTTTTCCTGTAAGGGTAGCAGGAAAGAGGTACGGTACATACAATTCTCTTTTTTGCCATCCTCCTGTCCTTCAATAAGAAGCGCGGGTCTTCTGCTGACAATTACTCTGTGCTGTGTTCTTGATGCAGAAAATACCGTCCTTGATGTCTGCCAGCATTAATTGCACTCAATTGTATCCTTAGTTCTCAATGGATGCCAGTTTTTTAACCCTTGCTTCTTATTTTCTGGTGCTTTCACAAAAGCACATTTACTCTCACACCTCGCTCTTACCTATCTCATATTTTCCAACACTAAACTCTAAAAGTGTTACCTATTGCAAGGCTGAAAGAGTGAAAAGGCAGCACCAGGAAATGCTCTGTGACTATCAAAAATAGAATAGTCAGGAGAGAGGAAGAATGTGGGAGGAGAAGGAAGGTGCAAGAGAGATTTTTCTCTAAGCTTTTCCTAAGACTTTTGAGCATTATCTGTAAAAATCCTGCAAAACAAAAGATGGTAGCACCTACTCAGGTCTGTAGCAACATTTCTGTTTACTCCAAGATGAGTCACTCTGAAAGTGATCTTTATACCCTCGGGTTTAGAGACAGGTGAATCAGTTCTGTTTAAACAAAACAAAACAACAAGACTGAGTACTGTGGGCCCTTCCAGTCCTACTTGCTGTGACAGCTTGGAACCAACTGCATTTTGGAAACTAAGCAAGGGCAACTGATGTTAGATAAGTTTCTTCTCAGCTTCCCAGTGTGTTCCTAGGTTTCACATTACTGAGGAATATTTAAAACACTCTTAAAAGGTCAATTCTCATTAAGCTATTTCAAGCAGGGAGAGATGGATTCATTTGCTAAGGGCAAAATTTTGACCATTACATAAGAGCAGAACTTAAATAGTTTTGTGGAGAGTGGGTTTTACCTTAAAGCACCCTAAGCATATCAGAGACCTTTGATATAAACTTTATCACAGCGTAACAGGAGTTTATCCTCATTGGAGACATTACTATTACTCCATTTCTTACTCAGTTTTTATTACCTGTTGTTTGTGACCAGAGCTAGACAGAAAACTGCTGATTACTTGTAATCCCATGCTATATAAGCCTTCCTAGGAACAGTTGTTGAACTATGTTTAAAAAAACATCTGTGGAAAGCACACTTAAAATCAAATTATATATTAACCGTATTTGGTTCAACTGCCTTGAGGAATGGAGGATATTAAAGCAGAGAATATTCCCTTTGAGCAATTAGCGGTGTAGTTATAGTACGCGGTAGTGTAGTTTTGTTTGACAGGTTAGGGACAGGTGATGTGGTTGGAAGGCAAGACTTGGAGCTTGTACATTTAGAAGTGGCTTGAAAATCTCTTTTTTGTACGATCGTGCCCGCGCAAGGCGGATATGAGGGCTGGGTTCACGCTGCCTTGCGCTGTAAGTGACCGATAGTGCGCGTAGAAAGTTCACGAGTTGCGTTGTCCTTACGGTAGCTTTGCACAGCAGGGGAAGAATAGGCTCTCCATTGCCCCGTCAGATGCCACCTCTCACACCGCTGGAAAGGTTGCTCAGGAAGCGTGAGACCCATCAGGAGTCGTGGAGCAGGGCGAAGCGCTCTCCTTCGGTTGAACTCATGCTGGGGTACCTGTACTCGGGCAAAGGATGTGAATTTACACCTGCAGCACCGGGGCCAACGCTTCTGTGTTGTGTGTTGCTGCCATCCAGAGCTCACTGGAGTGAGGTGCATTTGAAGAAGATTTTCTGCTTGTTCTACACATGCAAGATAAAGGCAATAAATAATAAATGCTATAAATAAAGAATGGTGTTCCAAAATAGCCTCGGTTTCCAGCAAGAACTGGAAGCTGCATCTGCCACATCTGGAGAAAGTCTGTTTTCATTTCATGTTCAATCTGTTCTCTCTTCCCCCAGATGCTGCCTTCAATGAGGACAACATGATCTCTTCAAAAATACCTGCAGGAGACCAATGCTGGTAGCTAAGCATTTCTATAACCTTATTCAGTTACTCTTAAGTAGACCCTTGATAGTGCTGTATAAAAAAATAGGTGTAGCTCTGGCTGCTCACTCTTACAGTAATACGTCTCAAAAGTGGAGGGTACAGAGCTACCATCTGCATTATTGCATGTGGCCTTCTGACTTCTCCTTTCAAAGAGAGCAGAGACTTGAGAATTGTATTCCTGGGAAAATTGCTGTGGGGCTAGACACAGATACTAGAAACTAAGGATGTAGCACTGGAGCCCTCATTTCAGACACCAACAACTATCTGAAACGTGGTTGTGTTCTCAAGATACTCTTCTGCCATGGAGAGAGGCTGAGGAGAACCATCCCAGGGAAATTTGTGGCCAGTGAAGAGCTTGCCCTTCAGGGCATCTTTGTGAACTCTTGTAATGTCAAACATTGTTGGAAGGAACCAGCTCCTGGTCAGGAGCTCTAGGTTGTCAGGAGGGGTATTAATGTGGCTTCTTTCTTCCTTATTTTTTAAGTGCTGTTTTTAAATCAAGGGAGTGGAGATTGTGCTCTTACTGATTCCTCTACACCCAGCGCACTTAAATTCATGTTCTGTTCTGCTGCTTTTCTCCACCCCATCCACATGAAAGGGCTGGTTTCTGTGGAGGGGCAGATCCTTGGCTGGCATCATGCGGGACGACTCTGTTGAAACCAGTGCAAATGACCCGGGGATATTGCCTGGCGTGTTTACTGTGGAGTTACCTGATTATACCTGCAGAGGGGCACTTGTGACCCACAGTGTGACTGAGGCTTGCTGGTTAATTTTAAAACTACTGATCTGGTGTAAGAGAAAGTTCAGCCGTTTTACTGGAGAGCAAGACCTGGTTGCGAGATCGTGCATGAGGAATGGGGAGCAGAGGCAGCACAAGAAAACAAATACCGAGAAAGTGAGTCACCCGGCTCTTTACTTGAAAGCTCCACACTCCCCCTCTAGCAATCTTCCAGCTCAAATCCAGACTGTAAATCACTACCTGCAAGAACTCGTGAGTTAATCATTTGTCACGTGTCCGGCCAAGTCATGCCAGCTCCATTGCTTGAAGTGGTTAACCCCATCGCCCAGGCTGCCTGTCGGGCAGGGGCCCGTGAAAGCTGCCGTAGTTACTCTGCTTGGACACAAGGGAACTGCATGGAAACCCTTGGCCTTCGGGGGGTGAAGGTCACTGGAGAGCTCTGGCTGTGTTGTAGCTGTACAGTAGGTGTCTTTGGAGTGACAGGTCAATAATTCCCAACTCAGGTGACTGGTGAATTGGCAGAGCGTTAACTTTGTTTGCAGATGGTCTGCAAGATGGTCTGCAAGATTGGCAAGATGGTCTGGCTTTCTGCTTCACTTGCAGTTTTATAGTGATCAGTACTGTCTCATCTCATTTCCATTTACATTGGAAGGAATGCAATAGGTGGGGCTGTCTGAGTGTCATAAGGAGCAGGCATCTCTCAGCTTGGCTGGGGGATTCAGGATCACTCCAGATCTGATACCCTGAACTGTCCATGAGTTCGAAGAGGGATCTAGAGCTGGGCACTTCAGCGTGGCAGGGCAGCCGTGGAGACACAAAGCCTTTCTGGACTGTTAGGCAAGACTGGAGGTTTGAAGGCCCTGCTTTCCTTCCCCTCTCTGAAGGGTCTGAGGTAGAGGTGGGTCAGCATCCCACCCTCATAAAATCACACAATGGTGTTGATTCCTGGGTGTTGTATTATAAGCAGAATCACGCGGGCGTGGGTTGGTGGCATTGCACTGAGACACTGGAGTGGCACTGATAATCTGAGATGCTGATCCGAGCCCACTCAGGCTTGTTTTGGCAGTGAAGGAACAGGAGAGGGCAGCAGTAATACTCCTGTCCTGGAGCAACGTCCCCCACAAGCCTTCCCAGCCTGGGGGTGCCAGGACCCCTCTCAGCCACGGTGTTCACCTGGAGTTGCTGCTCAGGTTCTGCTGCCTGCTCTCTCTGGGTACTTTCTGTTCTCTGCTCCCCATCTCAGGGGCAAAACCCCGCATTTTTGAGGCAGGGATCAAAAAACTTCCCAACTGCTGCAGGGACCAAATTGTAGAGGGGGGCAGAGCAGTGCAAAGTGCTGCAGACGTGCTCCCGCGGAGCCGCTTTCCAGTGCGGTGATGTGGATGTGTTAGAGGTGAGGCTGATGTGCGCCTTGAGGGCCTGCTGGGCTGCGTTCGTGGTGATGTCCAGTGCCATACCAGTGCTGCAGCTCAGGAGTGATCTCAGCATTTTCCATCTTCTGAGTTCCCTGGTTGAGGCTGTCTCCTCTGGAGGTCTTGTTCTGAGACTCCTGCAGTTAACAGAGCATTTTGAGTGGAAAGTTGATAAAGCATTTATCCGTATGAAAACAGCTACGTGATGCAGATGATGACTTCAGTCCCAGTTTGTGAGAGGAAGCTAGTGAGCAGGGAAGAAAAATTACTGAGCTTCCACACTCATCCCTCATTTCTTCCCCAGAAACCACTCCAGACTGCTGTTTTTTAGAGCTGCACAGTGTTATGGAGGCATGGTCTGGGAAAACTTGCAAGAGGAAAATAGGTCCCCACTGCCCTCCTTCCTCAGCTCCCCCACAGGCAGATGAAGCATCTAAGCTTTTCTTGAATAAAAATCTTGGGCCAGTCCTCCCAGCTTGCTCAGAGAAAGACTGCTTAGGTGAGACTTAGCTGCCCAGGCAAAGATAGTTTATGCTATCCGAGGTGTCACGGAAAAACTCCATGAAATGCTGTTTCAGTTCCCATTCCAGACGGTTGTGGCTCTCTGTAGGGGCTGAGTTTCCCAGCCTCATTCAAATGTCCTAGAACCTCAAATGGCATTAGCTATCTCTGTCTTGGCAACTGTTCTTCTAAGCGATATAAAACCTATAAAACAATACTGATTATACCTCATAGACACCCCAAATTCCCTTTGTCACTATAGAAACCATGAATCTAGAACTGGGCACATATAGTCTCCTATAACAAATTACTGACATACAAGAAAAGGGATGAGGTTTGGAGGAAACTCTCCAGAGAAGCCTGAGGGAGAGCTACCTAAATCACATAGCAAATGCTGTTACCTGCACACTTCTTATTTTTGTGCTTGCAAAGAAACTAGCTGGCAACTGAAATGGCTCAGGCAACTAATCCTGGAAAAAAAGAACATTTTTAAGGATTAAGCAATACAGAGTCAGTATTATGTTGTTGTTTTTCTACGGTTTGCATGATACTTTAGCATTGCAGTGGCCTAGAGTTTTTGCTCTGTGGGACATTTTCGTAGAAAGAACAGGACAGAAACTTCAATTTCTGGTCCTGGGGAGAGGAGCTCCCTTTCCCAGCTGAGCTGGTGGTTTGGACCCACATTGAGAATATCCAGGCTGAGTTCTGAAGACCTTGCACATNGTTAGTAAGGACAGCTAACAAACAAAGAGTTAAAACTTCCTGAGTTTACTCCATTCAGGAGTCAGATCCTGAATAGGAAATAAACCTGGAAGGTACTGAGTCGAACTCACACTGAGAGGTAATAGAAAACTATATAGTAAAATTTGAGGCCAGTAAACTGCTTACCTGCATTCACCCAGGCAGTACAGCATCGAGACACCTCTCATATACTTCAAACAGAAGAATTCACATGCTTTGGCTCATTCCTGCACAGTTCTCTTGTTTTAAAACTGCTGTGTGCCATTTGCACATTTCTGTGGCATTGCTGGCAATGCTTAAGCTTGGAAAAATCTTTGTTGGCCAAGTGAGCACAGCACTCTGCCAGGGGAAGGGTGGATTCAGCTGTAGCATTAGCTGGTATTATTGTCATGTTTAAATCAGTTTTGGGAGATGTTTTGGGAGATTAGCAATGTTGGTGCCCACAGGAGGGAGCCAAATACATTGCTCTCAAGAAAGAAAAAAAAAAACCCAACACAAAACACCTTTGTCTTCAATGTCTTCATCAGATGTTCATATGTGAAAAGGAGTAAAAGCCAATGGCAACCTCTAAATATACCAGTGGAGCCTCATACGCCGTCTCGAAGGGAACTCCAACTTATCCAGGAGATTGTCTGAAAGTATTCAGGGGGAAAAAAGCATCATGTTGCGATATATCTCAAAGCTGCAGTACCTGCTTTTAATGATGGAGGTCTCCCACAAGGAGAACAGTCTTTTCTCTGACCTGAGCAGCAGTAGACCCACCAAAAAGAAATGTCTATTGCAAATTTGCCGTGCTCTCACAGTGAAGCAGGGAGGGCTGAGGCGCTCTCTCATCTCCCTCGTGACAGTCCCAGGCACATCTGGATAAAAAGCCCCGGGAATATTTGCAGCAAGTGTGGGCCCGTTTCCTGCAACCCTTATCACAGACCCATCCACCGTCGCGGGGCCTGGGGAGAGGGGAGGCAACAGGGATCTTCAGGAGCAAAAGAAGCCCCGCTCTAAGGACGCCGAGCCCTCCGCTGCGCGGGTGCAGGAGGGCTGTGCCAGGGGCAGCGCCCTTGCATGGAAAGTAGCCTGAGATCTGTGAACCTCTTCCCGTGCCCTGTTTTTATTTTTCCCTCTAAACAAAACTTCAGCTTTGGTATGTGGCCTGTTGCTGAATGAGGAAAATATAAAGAAAAGAAAGCTTTCAACTGAGTGAAAATAAACAGTGTTTTATGAATATGCTGGCAAATTTCACAGAAGGATGGGATTTCTTCATCTTTAGCTTCATTAGAGACACTGGGGGTAACTTTTCCATATTAAAAGGAATTCCTTTTTTTGTTTTTTTGTTTTTTTTTGTTGTTTTTTTTTTTTGTATTTGCTAGATTCCGCGAGTTTTTGAGCTGTTTGCTGACATCTGACATTGTTTTGTGATCGCACTTGGAGATGAGGTAGCGCACGCATTTGCTTTTGCTTTGAGGATGGAGTGACCTTTCTCAGCAAACTGAAGGCTGCAGCCTGGCTCCTTTTATCTGCATCCCAAAACGATAACGCCAACAGCCAACGCATCCTGCCAGGCTACAGCCAGGCGAACCGCTATCGTGCAAGTAATGACCTGTTGCTGTTTGTTGTCACCATAACAGAGGTGGTTGGAGTTGGGCACTGGAAGTTGGCAAACCTGATTCTTTCCTTCCTAAGTCATCCAGAGGGCTATGAGGAGTATTTATAACATCTCTCCTCCCTGAGCTCCCTATGTAATGCTAGTGGGAGCTAATTCAAAATGCCATTTTTCTTCAAGTTGGATGATAAATGGTTTTGTGCCTCTTGTGTGGATGATGCTGGTTAACAGCAAAACCCTATCTCTGAGCTCTCGCTGACAGTGTATCCGTAGTACAGGAACGTGATGCTACAGCGGGATTCTGGAGAGACAAAACAAATGGTGTTTCATACAATTACTTGATCAGTGATAAAGAAAAAGTTTAGAACAGCCAAAGCACCCACACACTCAAGAAGGCACAAGAACAAACAACGGCTAAATATGCTGTATATAATTCATAACAGCTACAGGACTGAAAAGAAAATAGACATGTCATGCACAATGTTTTTTCGTATGTTAAAAGAATACATTCCTTTCCCCTGTGCTGTAGTTATGAATTTGTCAGGGTTCACGTTTTTCCTCTTATTTTTTCTCATCGTTAAAGGTCATTGGGCTTCAAAAATACGGATAGCCTGCGTCTTTGCTCTAATCCATCTAATGCACTGTATCCAAAGATTTAATCCCTGACAGAATAGTGCCAGATGAATCGTCCTCCTCGCCCCCCAAGTTCTTGTGTGAATGGCAGGGTGGATTCTGGTAACAACAGGGCCAAGATTTCATGAAAGAAGCATTACCCTTCACAGTAATTGATCGTGAGACTTGCAAGGAACAGCAGCGTTTGCTTAGCTTTGCACTGCTGTGACAGGGGCTGTCTTTGGCAAAACAGTGGAGACCCAAATAGCGAGGGGAAGCTGAAAGGTACGGCTACCAAGCAGGACCCTGTAGCTACAGGTGGAAAAGACAGTTGTCTAAAACACAGTCCTCACTGATGGCAGTAGATGGCTTCGTGGCAAATGCCATGAACTAACTAGATGGTACCAATTCAATGGTGGCCGATAGCACGGTAGAAGGAGATCCTGCGGCTCTCTGGAGATGCTGTACTTTTGCTGTGACTGGAAAGGATTTCAGTCTGCAAGGCCCCATCCCTTCCCCAAATGTCATAATCCCATAGACCATCATAAACCAGGATCGCTTGTCGAGATCATGTCAGTGGTAGCCTTGCCTTGGAGCTGATTCTCCGCTCTTTATATTCCAGTCTGACACCAGCACTGTCCCACTGATTTTCTTAACAGCCCCAATGGGGATTAAGACAATGATTTTTAGGAAAACGTAGGTCCTTTGGGGCATCTCAGTGAAGGCCAGACGTTCTAACGTGTTCAGATCCCGCTGTGTACCCATTATACTGATGCTGTTTGCAGCCCTGGCCAGGAGTAAACTCCTTTTAGTAAATCTCTTGTGCCTTGAGTCCCAGAGGTCATCCCCTCTGACTGTGAGGAAGAAGGTGTATTCAGACTTCTGTGTGGTTTGGTGGGACTTTGTTTTTTCTAAGTTGGTATAAGCAGTTTATTTTGCTTTCAGGTAGCATCTCCCTGTTCAAAGCTCTTCTACGCTGTGGCTGACACCACAGCAGCACCAGTTAGAACTGATCTGCAGATAATTTCCAGCCTGAGCATAGGGACATCTACAGCGATGTAATGTCCATTCCTCTGCTCACTGTAGTCAACCTTTGCTCTGGTCTGATCGGAGCTTGCCCGTGGTGGTGGAGGGGGGATACTCTATTCTCCAGCATGGTCTGAATACGCCCTCTGGGACCCTGGCATCTTACTTTGTTTGCTAAATGAAGTCTGCCTAATGAAATCTGTGCTGAACTGTCTTTCGCTTGTTATTAATAAGCTGTCTGACTCAGAGCTTGTAACTTTGAGTCTTTACTATGACAACAGATAAAGTGACGAGCTTTAAAAGAAAGAGCTTGTGTAAGAGGAGGAGGGATTTGAGAACCTTTTAGCCAGGCTGTTCGTTGATTTGTCCAAGCAACTGTTTTGTACCAGAAAGTTTCAGGGAAATGTTACCTTCTGGCCCATGCCTCTTAAAAGGCTGGTTATGCACAGATACCTCAGCTGAAGGCTAAAGTGCCGGTGCTGAAATTGCACCTTGAACTGTGGAGTAGCTGAATGCAGGTTTCATCGTAAATCTACAGGTCCAGGAGTCTCCGTCTTGTTATGATTTACATACCAGGGAAATACTTAAAAACTTGGAGAGGGAATCGTATTCATACGAATGGGGTCATGTTTGTTATTTGAAGCTGGCTAAAATATGCTGTAATTCATTTGCTTTATTGTTCTGGTTTTTGTTCGCCCTTTTTTTTTTCTCCCCCCAAAGAAAAAGCAAACACTTGCACTGCTGTGTATGGAAATGAGAACGCCCCGTCCCCTGAAGGCGCAAATACGACCAAGATTAATTCTCTACTAACTCTGTAGAGCCATGGTCCCACAAGACGTGTTCGGCTGGGGAGCTGTATTGTAGCCACACAGGCTTTTTTTCCCAGTTGAAGGATTAGCAAGGTGCGTCCAAGCCTGAAATAACTATTTTACTGCAGTTCTGCAACTGTGCTATCTTCCACGTGCTAGAGCAAGAGAGCGAGCTCAACCCCCTCGTTGCTTTGGGGTTGACTAGATACTCTCCCAGTGCATGAACTGTAGGACTGGCCCAGGCCTTGATATTGGACAGTGTGGTAAACCAAAAATTCTGGGGTATTGTACACTCGTATAATTATTCTGTGCTTCCTGGGCACTACAGAGAGCCATGTGAAGCAGTCCACAACCAGAGCTTCTTTCCTGCTTTGTCCCTAATCATAAACCCTTGTGTGAAGGAGGTAGAAATTGCTCCATAATTTAGTACAGGTAGAAATTACTTCAGGACAGCTAAAGTAAAATCCTGTTCTTGCTGCTCCTAAGCTGTCCCATCCCCTTTAAGCAAATGCCCCAGAGCCTCGCCCAGCTTTCAAATAAATAACCTGACAATTCTTCATTTAATGTCCCCAGTGTAAGCAGTATGGATGGTAAAGAATATCGAAGGCAACTTTTGGTTGATGGCAAAATGCCTGTAGCCTTCAATAGCTCAAGAATTGGCCCCAAACTGGTCACAGCTGAAGAAGAGATTTGAGTTGTAGTTACACAGGGAAAGCAATTGGCTGAGCCTTAGTGGTAGTGGTCACGGGTGTTGGCAGAACTGCTGAAAACGTGTGCTTTTCTGCAGCGTGCTTTCAGAAATGGGGTGTCCATTCGTGTGTTGAGAGGGTCTTGGGAGGCTCAGATGTTTGCAGTGGTACGGGTGATGGAGAGCGGGACAGAGAGATAAGCTTCTGCTTTCCCACCATCCGCCGGTAGATTGGGGAGGCTTTGGCTCATGGTTTCTCAGGCTTTCCCTCTTCCTCCATGCATCTGTCCTGGGACCTTGCTCTGCTTTAAACGGTGCTGCAGGGTCGGTACAGCTGGCGTGGCATCAGACTGCGAGGTTTCTGTAGCCTCATGTCTCAAGATGTGCTATAGTTTTCTCTGCTCAGGCCAGAGAAATGGGCTGCATTACACGTCATCCACTCTGGCGGCTCCTAATCTACGCTGCTAATGAAGGGGCCTCGTATCTTCGAGAAATAAAAAAATCTTCTGCCTAAGGATCTTTACCACACAACCCAGTATATTTAGACTGACAAGGACAAAGCATTCCCATTCCCAAAGGACCTTGAAGCGCAGGGAAGACCAGTTAGCCAAAGTCACTCAGAAAATTAGTGGCAGCAGCTAGATTCTGGTACATTTTTCCCCCCTTCAAATGCTGGTTTAAAATTGGTAGAGCTCTTCAGAAGTTTCTCTTCTGCTTTAGAATTCAGGATTGGGAGGGGATGAAAAGTGGGAAGTAAATGAGGAGAGGAAAGGGTAGTAGCTAAATCACCCAGTATAATTTTTATACTTCTCTGTGGGATTTAAGTACTTAGTTAAAACAAAAAGCTTTTATACTAGAGGCCATAATGTAAGATATAAAGATGATCCAAAGCATAAAATAAGAGGATGGATTAAATGGAGAATAAAAAGGAAAATAAATGAAGAACTCTTGTGGTTAAGTGCTAGGAGCTTTGGAAAATAATGCTCAAATTAGAAGCATGTGCTCTAGAAAGTTACAACATAGGTATTGCAAAAAATGCATTCTTCCCAGAGGATGGGGAAGAATTAGGATTCAAAATTATGAAATGAGCTGGGGAAGAGATCTAGCCTTCTGCATAGGAAAACAAAATTTAGATGTAGATCAAATGTAGCTTACGTAGGTAATTGTCAAGCACAATACGTGAAAGAAGAGTACTTGTGGAACTCCAGTGGGTAATGTGGTATCCACTTACATGAAATATGAAAGAGCTGGAATAGAGAAGGCCTCGACTTCAGGACTCAAGGGGGCAATTCCTCGGCTAACTAAATTTGCACAGCTTAGAGGTTAAGAGACATCCCCAATTTCTGTGAGCCGAGAAGACGTCTTGCTAAAGATGGGAGTGGGCACCTCTACGCTACCGAAACAAATGAAGTTTAAATGATTGTGCATACTTTTGTGGTTATTCCTTTGGTCTGCTGTTTTCAGTAAACCTCCTGCATGTGGACAGAGGAGGTGCATTAATGGGGCAAGAGAGAGAGTTTATGGCTTATGGATGCAGAGGTCCCACGTCTGGGAAGGGGGCCCTCTTCCTACTTGTCAAAGAAATGGCCAAAATCATTATATCCAGATCCAGGACAAACTCTTTGCTAAAATTTGCAGTGAGCTGCAGCAATTTCCCAGTTGGAGTATTAAGGAAGGAGAAGAGAATTCAGAGCTGGAGTCTGGAGATTGAAAACATTAATTAGAAACCTCTGCATGTGGCTATCTCATCCCTGTCCCTATACGTAGAGCTCAAGTGGATGCAAAAGCTTCTTTCTGTGTCTCTGTCCAGCACTTCTCTCACAGCACAGATATTCTTGCTGTGCTTTAGCAACCAGGCTTCTGGGATATTTTTTTGTTGTTAACTGGTCTGATCCTGCACCCTGAAGCCTTCAGCGACTCACCCATCGTGCTGTAATATATAACCTTGGAGTGTAATCTTTCAGCGCAGCGGATGGTGCACTTTCCAACTGGCTCATTTACGAGAGACAAAACAGGGAAGGGAGACGAGCGCTGTTCCCAACCTGAAAGAGCCAGCTGAGTTTGAATGAATGAGGAGTGGAAGGTTGGAAGCATCCTGGACAGATTTGCTGGATAAATATACACTTAAATATATACAGCCAGATCATCAGGCCGTGTAAATCAGCATTGCTCCAGTGAAGCCAGCAAAACTGGATTTACACCAGCTGAAAAGCAGGCCATGTGGTCTCATCTAAACTAACAGGCTCAAAAATGTAGCTGATGGAGGTTTGCTGAGGAAGCAGCAGAGAGGAAAATGGGGAGGGATATACAAACCCGCACAGGCAGTAGTAAGGGGGGAAAAGAACAGAGGAAACATGCAGAAACCAAAGTAAAAGGGTAAAAAGAGTGGGAAATGCTCAGAGCATGACCATTGCTTCCAAGTGTTATGGCTGTCCTCAGTTGCCACAGCAAGAGCAGAGCATTGCCACTTCATTCAGGTGAGTTGATGCCATGAAAGAGCAAAATGCCGTAGCGTGCCCAACTTTCAATTACACAGTACTGTAAATCAAAATTAGGAGCGATGAGTAGGAAGGCTGTCCATTTCATTTGCACATTCAAAGCTGCTCTTATAATAGAGTGAATTATGCACACAGGCTCCGTCATCAGACGCGGCCACGCAGGCTCGGTCAGCATCACGGCTGACAGCTGGCACTCAGGTGTAGGTATTATAATAATTTCAGTTTTCTGACTTCACCTCTGAGAGCAGATCTATGTGGGACATAGCCTGTGAGTGACTGCTCACCTTTGAGTCCTAGAGGAAGAAAAGCACCGGGAGATCGCCGTGGTTCCCATTCTGTGATGGCTGTTACTAACACTGATTCAGGATTCAGCCCACCAAGTACAAGTCCTAGGCATATAGGTCTTTCTAATTTTATCCCTGTGGAATTCCTAGAAGCCAGACAAAATTGACTTTCACACAAGAATCTCCATTGTTTACACATCAGAGTTCTCTGTTCAGTCAATGAAACATGTTTTTTATTAGATTTCCCTTGGAAAAAAAGAGACATTTTAAATTAAGGGAAAAAATGTTTGTTTTGGGTTTTTTGGTGAAATTTGGGGGTGGGGTGGTGGTGAGAGGAGAATGCTAATGCAAGACCAAAGCCTTTTTTTTTTTTTTTTTTACAATTCAAAGGTTATCAAGTGCCCCGAGGCATCCTCAGCTGAGAATGACATGAGCAGTTCAGGTGGAAAGGGACCTGTGCATGTCTCCAGTCCCACACTCTGCACAAAGAAGCTGCAAAGTTATGTATCAGGTTGAAGTTCAAACTTCAAATTCCCCTTGGTTTTGGATGTGACTGGTGTGACTTGTGCTATAGCTTTAACTTATAGTGGAGTCACTAGCTTCAGATTAATGTACTGATTTATCTGTCTAAATCCGTATTAAACAGCAGGGTATTTCTGTGGCCGTTTACAGATGTGGAAAAAGGAAGATTAGAAAAGAATTTTTCAAGGATATGCCTGGCTGTATAAACTAGCTGTTGTCTGCGCTTCATGCTATGCCCGTAAACAGAATTCACTCTTGATTACCAGCACAAAATGAATCCGAGGAAAGTGCATTTGAATCCTGTTACACTCCTGGAAATGAGCACAGAAAGCAATGGGGGGATGTAGTCCGTTAGCCCCGTATGGAGCAAGGCAAGGGGGAAAAGGCAAAGGAACCCATGAGAATATGAATGCGTATGTATATCCTGGCCTGGTACTGGGATCAGTGTTGGTGCCTGTAACAGTCTAGGGTATGTTGCCGGCTTCCCTCGTGGAAGCAAAACGAGCTTGGTCACTGCTGTGCTGGAACTGGAAGCAAATACTTGTTGTGTAGCAAGTAAGGTATCTGGGTGGAAGGGAGGAAGGAAATGCATAAAATAATAGTACTCCAGTAGTAGATTTAAAATATAGATAAAGAAAATGCAGTTTGCTTTAAATGCCTACCTTGGCGATTCCTATCTGGGCTGCTGGAGCATTACCCGCATGAAGGCTTCATTATGGGAGAGTCAAAAATGTCACTTTTCTGACATTAGAACCCAGGCAACTAAAGATCAATTACCTATGTATGTCTAATTGCTGGGGTCATAGTCAGCTCTGTGCTTTAATTTTCCACCAAGTTGTTATTTCTGTCTCTCTCTTTTTTTCCTTTTCTCCTTTAGCAATGACATTTGCATTCCTTTTAGCAAAATACCAAGGTTAAACTAAAAATAATTCTGCCCATCAGTTTTAGATTAGGACTAGAGCAGGCACAGATTTACTGTAAATGTGTATGTAATGATTGCTGCACACACTGCCAGGAAATTGCTACAGTCAGACATTTGAAGAATTAGATTAATGTTTTTTAACATAATCTGAAGTTAGTTTTGATCGCCAAGTGGTAACTGCTATTAATATCTGCATGAATCCACCTTCCTTCATGAGAAACGAAGATAGATAGAAAGTTTCCTTTCCTGAAACTGAGGAGGTTTTGAAACGTGTGCCATTCTCATTGGAATTATTCTGGAAAAAAATTGAAATCGACACGCTAACGCTTATTAAACCGCTTTGTGTTCACAAGGTTTTTATCTCTGGTGGAGAATGTGGGTTACCTAATGCAGTTTTAGAAATACGCCCTTGCTTTTTCCTAGTGAAAGCACAGATTTGGTGTTTTGGAAGTTCAGTTCGCGTGTCTGCAGGGCTGGACACAGGAGACCATGTAAGGAAGCGTTAATCCTTCCTCTTTCAAAATGCAGAGATTTAAAGGAAGGTGATACTATAAGTGGTCCCACATTGTTATTATATTATAATTATGAAATCAGATTCTCTTTCAAAGCTCTATTACCCTAGAAGGCCAAAGTCTATGGAAAGTAATTGGTTTCTCTGTTACTCTCTCAGAAAGTCTCAACATCCAAACTATGAGACTATTTTTGATCCCCGTGGCTGAGAGAAAATCTATAGCTTGCTTTCACTGTCATTTGAAAGGGCTGAGTGAGATCACCAGTGAAGTCACATAATTGTCTTTTCCTCCTCAGGGTATCCTTTGCCCGCATTGTGCTCTTCTCAACCACTGTAACTTGAACAAACTCATTTTGATGTAACGGCGTGTAGCGAAGAGCATCTATGTAGGATCTTCATACTTCACTGAGATGTATTTTAGGCAGCCAGTCTGCATGACCCAACCATTTAACACCATGTTAACACTAAAAAACACCAACCCAATGCACTAGCTGGAATGAAACAGTATTCCCTTGACACGCTGTATATGTTCTGCTCTCCAGACAGTCACAATATTAATTTCCTTAAAACTAGCCGTGTGCCCAGGGGACAAAGCCAGCCTCTGAACAGATGTTGACTCTTTAGGCATGAATGGGATAAAGCATCATTGATGCTTACAGTGTTTTGGCTTAATATCTTAAATGAAAAGAGCTTCATATGGCTCAAGATTCAGAAGTCCTGCTTCCTCCAAGCAATGGCTCGAGGCTTTAATTTATGAGCAGCAACAGCTTATTTTGGGGCAGTGGTGTGGGTCCTCCCTTTCATCTGTCTGTCCATTAGCGCTCCTACTTCATGGCATGGATGTCTCAGCTCCCTGCGGAGCTGCTACTGGATGGCCACGGTTTACTGTTAGGCACAGACAGCACAAGGTCAGGGCTCCTTCTCCCACCTTTCTTTCCTTGCTTGTAAACTGGCCGAGCCAGTGAGCTGTGCTGGAAGCACCTTGGCTAACCTGCCTTCAGCTCAAGTAGCTATTGCTGTCGCTGTTCGTTAATCGGAGCCATGTGCAGGAAGCACCGTGATTTGACCATCGCTGCTTCTGCGGCCCTCCTTGCAGCTGGTTTACCAGGCGAGCGTCAGTCCCTCCCTTCTCCATCATGAAGGGATGCAGCGTTGTTTAGTAACTGTGAGTGATTCAGAGACGCCAGGTGTATTCAGTCCCAAGGTATGCAAAGTTGCTGAGAGTGCAAATGTTGCCACAACTGTTTGTACAGATGGGTAAGTTAGCACGTGCCTGAGAGAAGTCACTGTTCTCCTTCCCAGTCATGGGCTCTACCCACTATAATTTATCACAAACCTTAAAGAGAGACAGTAAAATTTCCTCAACGTTTATTAGCATGGCTATAAAACTTCCATTTTATTTGCAATGGCTTTGGCTAATAACAGTGGATATTTCAGATAGAGACATGTAGTTGGAACAAAGACAGTAGACAGTAGTCTGCGAGATGTTCTCTCACTGTCTTGTTTATTTTAAATCTACTGCTGTCTTAGCTTTCTTCACTGTAGGTGGTAGAATATTTTTACACGCACTTGCAAAAAGATCCGAGTATTTAAATTTTTTCTAGTGTAATGGGGCCATGTGTAAATTTGTGAATCAATTTCTTAATAACTAATGCACTGCAGACTAAAAAAATCCCTGCACTAAACTCCTCTCCAGAATTGCCTGACCTTCTTTGGAGACCAGTGGCTTCTCCTTCCTTCTGTAATTGGTCCTGGGTCGGCTGGTTTTGTGTCCTCCATCTGGTTTGACTGATCAGTGACACTTGTGAAGCTCAGACAGTGATTTATCATCACAGTAAGACCTAAACCACATAGCTGAACTCCAGCGTTCAGTGCTATTCTTAAATGTATGTGTTTCTTATTGAAGACGCCAACTCTTGAGGAATCTGACTGTGCAGTTAACAGGCCCCAGCTACCAGGGAGTTGTCAGAGCCAAGCTTTACACCGGGAGCTTACGCCGTGTCCTTCAAAGGAGCAAACTGTCATGCAGTTAGGGACAAAGCCTCTACCATGAAGGTCACAGTTACCTTGAAACCTGGCTAGTGCGTGAGCGCTCAGCTTTTCACAGGACGATATTAGGCTTCTCCTGGAATGCTTTGCAGTGTGAGATGGTATATGATTTAAAGACAGATTTTGCTCTGCTTCCCAAGAGCTGGATAATTCATTGTAGCTCTTGCTGCTCTACTCCGTCATCTCAGATCAAATGAGAGGCCATTGAAGGCTTCGCTAAAGTCATGGTTTTAAGAGCCCTGGGCCAGAGAAGGTGGCCGAGAACCGAAGAGAGGCCTGAATGTAACAGAAAGGGGCGGTATGAGATGTACCAAAGCTATGGCTGTGGGAGTAGAAATCCTTGCCAGAACCAGCCAAACAGCTGATCCCATATTTTCCAGCAGGCCTAGGAGACTATTTTGTTCTCAGCATTATTTCTATTTTTATGTACTTTTTATTCTATCCACTAGGAACTGATTGTGTTTGCTACCAAAAAAAAAAAGGTGCACCGTGCAATTATGTACTGGTTTCACAGGCTTAAGTAGTTTTAAATAATGGCTTTCGTACTTTGTATTTTTGGTGGATTATATTTTTGCAAACCTCGATTCATGTGTATTGCTTCAGGGTAGCTTGCTTGCATTCTCTGGTTGCACCTGACTGCATTCCCTGCTACGGATGCTCCTGTGCTGCATCTCCTTAGTCTGCCATCCAGTCACAGACTTCAGCATTGCTGTCACAGCTATGCTATTCTGAGTCACAAAAATACAACAATCAATGTTGTACCTTCATGGGCCTCTGCAGGTTCAATGCTTACAGTGGATATTTGTCATCTAGAGCTTGGTAACACTGAGTATTGAGGGTCTACTTATACAGGCCTTACGGAGTGAAAGGAATGCTAATAATTGATCAACTGCTTTTAAAGACTTAATCCTGTAAGGCAACGAATTACCTACACCTACTCTACTATGATCATTAATAACATCTTGAAGGGATGTGTTCTTAACATGTGATGTATATTGCTGTCTTTAATGGGCTCATCTTCAGTTATTAACCTTTTGCAAACCACTTATGCGTGCAACTGTAATATAAAATACGGCTGAAATAATTTGCAGCCAAAATTACCTCCTGTAATATGTCCTAAGACAAGCTGAAATATTCTACTCTGTCAGACAGAGCTTTTAAAGAATTCCCCACTTCCTTTGGCTTTGAGGAAGGGAAGTTGTAAATTTGATTTTGGAGTTGTTCAGTTCTGGAACTTTTTAAACGTTTACTTAAGGTTAAAAAAAGTCTTGGTGTAGCGCTATTGTGATGGCTTTTACATATACTTGCATATGTGTGTTTCTTCCTTCTTGAGTATGGAATGAGGAGCAGAGAAGATACATCGTAAAATTTATTTATGTTTTCAAAGCTCTTCTCCTATAACAGGAGCACAAAAAGTTGACCTTGGGAAAAAAGTCCCCGAAAAGTATCTGCCAAGGAAAAAGCTTTCCATTCATTCAGGCTTCAACATATGGTTTTTTCATTTACTGGCCCTAACAGCTGACTTTATCTGTTAGCTAATTACCTAGTGACATTTAATTGAAACCTAAAAAGAGAGCCCAAGGGGCTAAAAATAATCACAAACCAAAAGGGAACACACCACTTGTTTGAAATTAACACCGAGCAGCAGAGTGATTCCTAACATACGCTGTTGATAACAACGGGGGTTTGAAATCTCATGAGGTGGCAAATATCTCTCTACCTTCCTGGGCTCATCTGTCCTTGCTGCCGTACCTTGGGCTCAGTCGTAGAAGGGCTGTAAGCATTCAGTAACGTACTTGGGTATCGGGCTTCCAGTGGCTATATGAGCTTCATTCATTAAACGTGCACGTTGGCACTTTCTTGAATCTTTCTCTTGCTTATGGAGGGAGGACTTGTCATCCTGTAGAACTGGAGATGTTTTTCCACGTGCTTACCTTTGCTAAGTGAGTTGTGCCTTGTATTTACTAGGATTAATTCAAAGCATGTGTACGTCTTGCTGGATCAGAACTAAATGCTGGAATATATGTGTTGTCTCTTTTTTTCCTCCTTTTCTAAAAAAATTCATCTTTCCGATGAACTGCTAGGGCCTTTGTTTTAACTGAGTTCAATGTGTAGAATTTATACTGTTCTACTGATTTGAATGAACCAGAGCCCATCATAGCACTTCTCACCAACAGAGCTCACAAAGGTGGTGGTTAGTAACTTGGTCAAAGGACAGAGCAGAATTGCTGTACCCAGGAGGTTCAGGCGAAGAACGGCATTCAGGCTTTAGGTCTTAATGTGCCTTTCCTAAAGTGCTAGAGAAAGAATATTAGGGCTGTGCTAAAACAGGAGAAAAAAATCAGTAAGACCATCCCTTCCTTTAGTTTGGAGCTATCTGTAACCTTTTGAGAGCTGGTAAAACCTTTCTAAGAAGTCTGCTCATTGATCTGTCCATCTTGCCGAACTGTTACATCTTATTTGCTATGCGTAGACACGTATTTATTTCCCAGTTTCTTCCCAGTGGCATTGGAGTAACAGAATGCATACTCTCTAGCTCTAAAAGGAAAGAGGGCGAGCTAGACCATCAACTTTGAAAGTCTGTGAATGGTAGGCAGGCGTCTAACACGAAGCAATGACACAGAAATGGCATCTTCTCCAGACACACCACCTGCTCTCTGTTGCACCTTTATGGTTCAGTTCCCGCTCCCAGACACTCAGAGCACATCAGGAACTTCACTTATGTGGGCAGTACTGTGAATTTCTGCAGGGTGTTCACTGCATTGGTATTTGTTTTTTACAGTCGTTGCCTTCGCAGGTCCTCACTGCAGCGCATGAATTCAGTGCACTATATACTTTACGAACATAAATCAAGGCAGTGGCCTCCACGCCAGGGAGTTTAGCTACACCAATGGATGGCAGATGGATACAAGCAGACAGAAAAACACAAGGAAACAATTGTGTGCTGGTGCTCGGTCTGATGGACAGTGATCTCAGCCCGACAGCTGTCTGTCTGGCTCTAGAAGAGCTACTTGCATGCTTCTGTATTTGCAAGGTCAAGGCCTGCCTTCTCAAAAGAAGCTTTCACTCCCACCAGCCCTGCAAAGCCAACTTCACTTCAGAGAGAACCCCTCAAGGCTGTTCTAGTTCATGCTTCTGACAAACAGCATCAGCAAAGTTTTGATCATCAAACACTCTCATTTAGTAACAATAGAGATGGAAAAACATCTCATCTGCTTGGGCAATGCTTGCTCTGACGGGGAGGATGTGATGAAATTGCTATCTGATTTGTAAACTAAACCAAGGAGATCTGGAATTACTGAAAAAGAACAAATACGAATGGCCCTGAACAGTGCCACTTGTCTGAATATAACCAGGCTTAGAGCTGTTGTGCTGAGATCCCCCTTCCAGATTTATATCTGGATACACAGGGCACATCTAGAAATAGAGCTGGGGAGGAAATAGCGTTCCCGTTCTGCAAAATTTTTTAAGATTTCAAACTTTTTCTGTTTTGCAACAGGATGAAACTGAGATCTTTTGAAGTATTTCATGGAAAAAACTGAGAGAGATTCCAAAATAAAATATAGCTCAGGGGCTAGATCACCTGGGATGTAGAAAATCCACATCCCTCTTTTGCCTGAAATCCACAAGGAACTTGAGCCTACACTGTGTATATCCGAGATGAGTATTCAAACTCCTAACCTGTATAACCCATCAGTCACCCTCTTGCACTGAGTCTTCGTGATCTGTAGCAACCAAGGTATGTCCTTAGTGTGTCATTTGTCTGCTGATGATCTTTGCAGTCACTATGGATTAACTGCGACTGAAAAATTTCTGCTAAAATGTGAGAGATTATCCGATGTCAAGCTAAAGCATACACCTTGAATCGCTCCATTTTCAAGAAACGACCATGCTTTGCCTCTGAAAACTCCTGTCTTTTGACATGTGTCAAGCCATGAACCTCCTGTAATCTAGTACCTCTTAAAATGAAGAGCCGTTTTGTGCTTGAGGCTGTGTAAATATTGCTGTATCTAAAGCACATCAGTGGATCCTGTTGCAGCAGAAGCATATGAAAACTTACTGGTATGCTTTGGGCATACAGTCTTGTATGCATGCTCTCCCGTCTAGTGTCTGAATAACAACCCGAGTTATAGGTGGACTCTTCTCTCTTGCTTGGAGGTATTTATCCTGCAAACACCGCTGAGAGTGGGAAACAGGACACAGTACTTTAGGTCACCCAGGATGACCTTGACTGGGCATCTGCTGTCCTGAGGTACCTCTGAGGTCCAGAGAAGTGCCATAAACAGGAGGCATATTTTCTGGCCGAAAGGGCCTCTTCTGTGTGTTTAGGGACAATGTGCAAGTACTTCAGTTACAAGCATGTTCAGTCCAAAGGGAACAAAATGTAAGAGTAATTTTTCGTAATCCTATAGAGCTCATTACTTCAAAATGCCATTGATTAAAGGACCAGGCAGTGACTGAAGATTAAAGTCCTTAAAACAAAGCTGTCAGATGATTTGCCTTTTTTAATTTGTCCAGTTGCCTGGCTAAAGGGACTTCCCTCTCTTCTCAGTACTCGCTTCAGGTTTGCAAAAGGCAACATTCTCTGTACAGATAGGACATCAAGGACAGAGGCCCAATTTGAGTTTTTTCCTTTTATACAACATCACTAATTTTATAGTTTGCTCCGAAAACAATATGCGTTTTAACTTGATCCACAAGGCAGCTAATGAGCTATAGGCATGCAATCCAAGCAGGCCTGAATATGAAAACCAGACACCCCATCGGAAAGCTCCCAGGGTTACAAGCCTGCAGAACCTATTTACTCCTCTGAAACTTGTATTTACACTTCTTCTGCCCTTCACCCATCCCTTCTGCAAATGAAGGCCTTGTCAGGGCTGCGTGTGACCCTGTATGTTAGGAGTTAGATGTGGTTTCAGTTGTTTGTGATTCCTCTGTTGGCCCTCCGCAAAGATAATAATTGCACCCATAAAGCATAGTCTGATCTAGTGGTGGTTAATGAATGAGTCCTGGACCATTTCCATAACTAGCTTTGGTTTTAATCCTTGTCCAATTTCTGAGTCTGGTCCGAGTCTGAAACCTCAAGGTCTCTCTGACTTTTCCCATTGCCTGGTAATTAGAGAATAGTATTAGCTAGGATTACTGGACAGCGTTGGTTAAATTCCCCAGTCCTTCTTGACGCGGAATGCATTATTATGAGGAGAAGGGAAAAGAAAATATTGTGTTGTCTGGGATGAACATCTTAGCCTGTCTGCTGCTTAAACATGGAGCTTGGAAAAGCTCCATTTTGAATCAGAACCTCTAATGCAGATAAATGGCAACTTCTGATGGACTTCAAGTTCCTGCGTTCCCAAGCAGAACATCCTCTTCTGTGTCCTTTAAACACCTCATTGCATGTTTGAATTGAATACATAAAGAATTTCATCTCGACTGCATCAAAACAGCTGTTAGCTCTCTTTTACGTTGCAGACCCAGGAATTGTTTGGCTGAAGTACTGGAGATACAAGGAATTATCTGAATTCTGCCAAGCCTCTCTTATATTATTGCCTCTGGATACAGGATAAGAAAACTGGTGTCCATTTTAGAGACTCTATATGCCCCAGCATATTAAAAATGATGCTTAGTGTAATGGAGCACTAGGCGTGTGTCTCCCCAAGCAGATCAGCCAGTTCTAGGTCATTTTAACCTACATCCTTTGTTACTTGCTGTTTGCGGATCAGATTTTCTTTTGCCCATTTCTCTGCGGGTTATGAGAATGGCTGGTATCTCAAGCCCATTTCAGGCTGTGTCTGGCTCGCTCCGTTCAACAATCCAGATGTTTTTTACCATAGGCATTTTATAAAAGCCTAAAACAAACAAATACATGGTCCTCTCCCTTCACCTCTCTTGGGATTAAATATTCCCAGAGTGTTATTAAGGCTAATGCCTGTTTTCTTGTCTTAAACAGCAGCAGCAGTGGACAGCAAATTCACAGAGACACCATTGCAGACTTGTACATACCGGCGCTTGCGACTCGCGGTCGTAATACAGCCTGGAGACTGCATCCTCTCTCCCCCACGGGGACCCTGCCCCAGTGTGCATCTCCCAGCTGAGGCAAGGGGCCCATGTGTCAGCAAGAAAACCGCTGCGCTCGAGCCCTCGGCCAGGCTGGGTGTGCGGCACATAAAGCAGACAAGATCTTCTCTCCCTCCTCTGCCTCCCCTTCCCACCACCAATAACCAACAGTTAACAAATGAGATGATTTGTAGCTACATCAGTGGAACTTTAAAACAAGCATTTCCCTGGCAAATGCATTTGAAATACCAAGTGGTTTTATAATGGGAAAAATTAACCAAGAGGTCTTACATTTCTTTTCTGTTGTTGTTTATAATCATGGTCGACAGAAACGTCATCTTGTAATACTTCGCCCACTTATCTTGCCACATGATTATTCATACCAGAAGTGGGGATGGGAGGAAAAGAGGCTTCTGTGATTGCTCTGTTTTGCAACCTCTTCCTATTTTTGAAAGGAATATAGTCCAGAACAAAACTGTGTGGGTTTAACTCAGCCCAACACCACCTCATTGCCACCAGAACCTTTGTTAATGCTCACAGGTTCTGTGTGTATCATTAAAATAGCCTCGGAGCTGCTCCGAAGTATGCTCCTAGGGAATTAACGGTGCCGAGTTCTGCCAGGCTTGCAGCGTTCCGCTGCCCCCTCCAGCCAAGCTGTCTGTGCTGGGAAGGGACAGGGCTGCTCTCCGTCTTTTTCCCTGTGGTGAATTGTCTTGCACCAGCTTGGGCTAGAGATACAAGTCTAGTCCAAGGTCATCCTACACCTGGTTGGTGTAGCTATTGGGGCAAGGCTGGGAAGTTTGAACAGTCCTTTTAAATGATGGGTTAGAGAAATGAAGTGGGAGATTAAGGCAGCTCTTGTGGAAAATGTTGATGGGTATAGCCACATGACCAGGGTTATCTGCTCATACAAAGAATAAGGGAAATGGCTTAGTGTCATGGCCTAACAGCACACGTGAGGGGTGACCTTTAGGCTTGGAAATTTAGAGTCCGGTTCATCCATACGTTGCTCTGTTAGCTGCGATGCAGCCCGAATTCTGATCCTTCATTCCAAGGATTCTCTGCACCAACCCGAGTGATATAAGGGCTGTTGATATCCCTTTCTGAGCTACACAACATGGTAGAAACCCAAAGGGAGGGAAGACTATTTACACCACAGACTTGGAATATGATAATGTTGAATCAAATCCTCAGTCTTTGGGTTTTTTGTTCTGTGTCTCATCTAGGACTAACGACCAGGGTACTAATTAGTGCCAGTGGAAGAAAAGAGCTTAAATGCACACGTAACCACAAAAAATAGAGTGAGATTCCCCAAACGAATTTAAGAAAAGCCAGTGAGTTTAAATCAGTTGCAGGAAGGTTTAGCTAAGTTAATTGTGAATTGCTTTGAAGCCAGTGTATGTAAACAAACATATATACATAATTATTTGCCACCATGTTATTTAGGAATTTGCACGTGACAAAGCACCAAGCTATTCAAAACACATTTCTTCCACTTTATTATTGTTTATAAATATCTCCGAGAGTTCCTAGGAAAAAGAAAGCCCCTGTCACAGCAGGTATCATGTAATCAGGTAACAGAGGGAGCACTCCGGTTAGCGAGATAGGTGTAATGTGGGAGAGGAAGAAGTATGGTGAAATGAAGTCACACAGTTAATCAGTTGCAGACTCATTAATACAGCTCATTCCCATGAGTGTCTTTCCATTGAGAAATTCTTCTTGTGGCTGCATTTACAGACACGGGCAGCCTTCAAGCTTTGGCCTATTGGCTACCATCACCTAGTGAAGTCTATCATTGTGCTGAGCCAGCCGTCCTTGAGAGTTCGAGGAGAAGGTTTAGTCTGTGTGCTTTGATATCTCCCCTTGAGGGACAGTGGTGGGACTGTTCCCAGAACTTGAGTTTGGGTTTGTGTTGCCTCTGAAAACTGAATAATCTCTCTCTTACTGTGCTGTGAGGGTCATTTCTATGGGATTTGTTGCTTTATGCATGCCAGCTTACACCTCTGCAGCTCCTGAGAGCATGCAGTCTCCCACACAAGTAACTAATTAGTGTTTCTTGCTCCAGGCAACTCTGTGGTTCTGCAGTTCTTATACACCTGGCAGTTATCAACAGCAGCATCTGGCTATCTGCAGTGGAGTTTAATGTCTTGTGTGTAAATCTTTTCTTAAATTACACCAACCACCCACCCTAGAATAAGAAATAAGACCAGCGCATTATCTGTATTCTGTGCAAAGGATGAAGTGTAATGTCTCCAGTGATAAAGAACAGCCACAGGTCTGTCCTGCTACTGCACCAGACAGACGTGAGTGGAGCATCGTTACTGGACAAGCAAGAAGGCAGAAGAAGGTAATTAAGGGAATCTGGAACAAATTCTCCCCCTGGGAGCTGATGATGTGATGGCGGCTTATGCCAGCAGAAAAGCTGGTCCACTGAAGCTCATCTAAGGTTTTGGGGTTATTGAGTTAAAAACTACTAAAGGTATATTTTCACCTTCAGCTGATAACAAGATGGATGCTCTGACTAATTGTCCTGACTGAAGAGCTTGTTTGGAATAAATAATAAGCTTTCATAAATCTGGACATCTTGCACTTAGCCTGGCTTTAATCGTGTTGTTTTGGAGGATGCTTCAACTGGGTAGGGAGGGACAAAGCATACAGAACCAGTGACACAAGGGTAAAAAATAGGTCTCCCTTCTTGTTTCCACCAAGGCTAATGGGAGCTTGCCTTGTGTTTCAGCATTAAATATGTTAGGACAAAGGTGCTCAATTCTGATTCACCTGGATCCATGGTAGTGGTCCTGGTTAAGTCAGTCCTGTTTCTGATTAGGATAAGCAAGATCAGAGAGCAATTCCTAGCAAAGAAATTCAGAAACAGCTTTGGGACCTGAACTCCTCTTTCCCCCACCACCCAGGTTTCAGCTCTATGCTTCAGGGTATGGTAGGGTAGGAAGAACTAATAGACTGGACGCAGGTCTCTCCTCCATTTCTGATAAATCCTTTCAGTCCCAAAGCACTTCCAGCTTACAAAAAACCCAGCTCGCATGCATGCACAGCTAGGGCTGTAAATGGCTGTCAGCGGCTGTCCTTCATCACTAAAAGGACGTTTTGCCGGAATCTTTATTCTTCCATTCAGTGCCACCCAGAATGGATTGGTCATTTTTTGCTCATGTCATTAGAAGAGACTTTGCCTGGGAAAACCCATTTTAATCTCAAACTGGGAAGGCCAGATGGCTCCCTGCATCGTGCTTCCAGGGAGCCTGGGTCTGCATCAGCTTCTTTAAGGATTTCAAACAGTGGCATAAGCTGACTCTGACCTACAGCAATATCTCCAGTGAGCAGCTTTAGAGCTGCACCTCACACGCTCTCCAGAAGCGAGCAGGTTTTCCAGGATTAGCTTTTGCTCTGATGTCGGAGGGAGAAATAGTGGGGTGTAGAAAGAACGGAGTACCCTGAATAAATGACCTCTAGCTGGTAGGTCACAGTATTCCCATTCCTTCATTATTTCAACGCTTACTTTCTTCACTGGGACAATAAAGTAGCAGCTCATAAGTTGATCATTTGAAAGGAAAAAGGGAAAAAAACAGCAAGATTAATAAAATGTGGATCAGGACACTTGAAACACTTGAAATACCTTGCTTTGATTTAATAGTAAAAGTTTTACAAATTTGTTTTAGTGGAAATTAACATTTCTCAATTAAATTATTCAAGTTCTGGAAAAAGGAAATTTATGTTCAGTTTGAAAAACTGAAAAGAGAAAATTTAAAAATTGTGTTTGTCAGACAAGGAAGATCAATTAAAATATTTGAAACCAGAGGAGAAACGTAATGAAAATGTTTTCCATTATGTTCCTGTATGTGCCGAAAGCCAAATCTCCTAAGTTTTTAACCTGAAGGAGACATGGTAAATGCGTGCTGTCCCAGCCAGACTGTTATATGAATCTGTAATTTTTAAACGGAAATCTATTATAGCCTGAATTCTGAGAAAGGAAAGGATGCTGCCTAGCAAGCAGAATATTCTTGTTTCATTGGGGGGAAGAAAATAACTGAAAAACCTCCAGCAAAAGGCATTTGTTAAGGTTTTACATGTATTAGGAAACATTGCACGTTTTTAAACAGGGTGCAGTTGTAGTGGCTTAATGACAAAGACACTGAGTTTGTGAGGAGGCACATATAAGTGAGACGTGGGGAGAAGATGTCTCCAAAATCTTAAGGAGATTGTAACCTGCAGATTCAACACCAAACTCCTTTTGTGAGGTGTCATGCTCCCTTCATTTTTTCTAGTTAAATTGCATCTAAAAAATTGGTTGGTCCTGCAAAGTTTCTTCCACTTGCAATGCAAAGCACTCACTGGGGGAGTCGGGGCTGGATCTGAGCCCCCGCTAACTGTAAAGTAAGTTGCCGTGTGTGGTTATTGCTGCTCTCAAACACAGGGCACTCTTGTATTTTTACGCATGAAATAAAACCATGCCTCCTACCAATGGTCTAGACACTGGTATCATAACCAGCACTCCGTAGACCTGTTTAGACCTGTATTGCATCGATTACAGCTCCTGTGTTTTTCCATCAGTGGAAATGGACTTAGCTTTTCAACGCTTCAGTTTTTAATAGTAGTACCAACACTCATCTTCTGTCAGGCATACCCTACTGTTTCCATCCAACAGTATCGTTTGCAAATAAAGACAGTCTTTGTCTTGGTTTGCATTATGGGTTTAAATAACTTCACCAGACGAGCTAGGAACTATTTCTCATTTTCATTTCTGCCAGGAATCACAAGCATCTATCTGAACGTTCAGCCCGAAGAAGATTAGAGGGATCCCACATCGCGAACTAAAACAGCAGGGCAATATACGTCACGCACAGTCTGAAAGGTAAAGACATAGCTTGAACAGCTATCAATAAATGGCTTTTGCGATCAGTTCTGCAAAATATGGGGCTTTGATGCTTCTATCACTCCTACTAAACTAGATGATAGCAGGCGAAATGCTGTAAAACTGCAGGGCTCTGGTTACTCCTTTACAACTTTCCTGTGTGTTGCCACCTCCCAGGGAAAGAAACACCTAAATTTAACTTGCCAGCTCCCAAAATAATTTCCAAGCCTGAAGAAAGGAACTGAAAAAAACTACCATCGCAAGAACTTTTGAAGGAGAAGAAACGTTTTAGCCTTCTTTCCAAATGATCTCCAACTGAAGGGACAGCTACTTTTTAATAGGTTCACTGGTTATTTCTTTTCTGCCTCTGTGTTCTTAATGATAAAGGATAAATAGGTATATCTGGGGCCTGGGTGAACAAATTCTCACGGAACTTCTCCAGTTCAGATGGATGAGTTAATTTTCTTTTTCTTCCCAATGCTACTTCATGCATCATATGACAAGACACATCTGTTCAGTGACTAATATAAAGGGAATATCCCATGCGTGTAAGCGGCACAAGCCTGCCTCACACTCAACCTTTCTGAATTTTTTTTTTTGAGGGCTGGTTATGCAATAAATAAATGGGGACAAATTCATCCCAGGGAAGAACTTTTAGTCAGCTTTGAAAGCAGCAATTTGGCTTGGAAAAATATCCAACATCAAAATAATAATGAGTGCATGTTAGTGCTGACAGTCCTGGAGACAAGAATTCTCTGTGCATCCAGAGCCAACTTCTCAAGTCCTCTCTCCTTCATATCTTAGCTCTTACATATGGAAAACCCTCAGCAGAGGGGGTGGAGGAAGGGAGTGGGAAGGGTTTGTAAGACTAAATGCCTCGAGATTTGCCTTGCAGTGAATAGGCATGCCAAGCCTCGAAAACCAGCAGTGAGGACCATTGATGGCACCCTTTGCTGTTTGCTCCAGTGCTGAGCCCAAGGGATCCCACGGGGAAAGAGGAGGGTAGAGAAGAGAGGCCGTTGATGTCTTCATGCTGGCTAAGATGCCAATAAAACACCAGACATTTGCATTTTGCAACCCATACACTGGTTCTGTAGGACCTCCCTGTAGGCCACGGAGCAGCCAGTGGCGTGAATGGCATTTGGTCTGTGCCATCTGGAGTTGTCAGTTTAATGATGTAGGACTCAGGGAACAGTTTAATAAATAGATCTAGCCAGTAGCCCTAGCAGTCCTTGGAGCTTTGCAATACTTTGAAACAGTTGTGCAATAAAGAAGAAAATAAGAATGTATTGAAAAGGAGTATTTCATCAACTAGAGGCTGGGGAATAAATCAGAGAAAACCATGTACTGAAAGTAATGTATCTGCTAGATTTGGCTGGACTTGGGGATTTGTTTTCCTTTTTTTCCTATTCACAAATTGTTCATCTGCCAATTGTGGTCCACAGCTTCAAATGGTGTATAACTGCATCATGCCGTTAAAGTTTACGAACCAGTGTCTCCAGCGGAGCTCTGTTACATCCACTAGCTGAAATGTTGGCCTTGGTATGTTTTTATGACCTTTTTCATTATTCTTGATTGTTTGATGATGGCAATATATTCCTTCTTTTATGTAAGTGACCTACTACGTCTTTTGTTCTCATTGTTGACAAATTAAAATTCAGAATAGAAGTAATCACTGGCATAGCAGGTCTCTTGGGATAAGGGAGGGAGGTACTCCGGAGAGAGCACACAGTTGTAGAATCACAGAATCGTTTAGGTTGGAAAAGACCTTTAAGACCATCGAGTCCGACTGTTAACCTAACGCTGCCAAGTCCACCACTAAGCCATGTCCCTAAGCACCACGAACAGTCTTAGCTCATAGCTGGATAATCTGCACATGAATCACCATCCATTACATGAGGAATTGGATCTGTGGAGTCCCTCTCCACCATCCCAGCCTCTGTAACGCTGGTGGCACAGGCACTCTGAGCTCAGTGGGCACTAGGGCGGTATTGCTGGGGGTAATGGCGAAAGCAGAAAACAATCATTTGGTCCTAGGAGAGTTTTAGAGCTGTAGAGGTTCCTTCCTCTTCCAAAGGTGAGACAAAAAGTTGAGCGCTGAATATTGCTCATTACTTTGCTCAAGTAATTTTGGAAGGTCTGCATCTTCTCTTCCTACAGGTTAGTTTTAATATTCTAATCTGGGGGTTATTTTAACACCCAGCCCACACCGCCAGTGGAGCTCTTGCACGTGATGACATTTAAATGCACTTTGTTGTAAATAATAGCCTGATTTTCTCGGCTTGTTTAGAAAGGGGATATTGTCCCTAGCTGACCGTTTCCCATTCAGACTTTTGATTTTTAACGAACTGTTTCCAACAGTCTGCAATCAGCTCTAATGATTATCAGCCACGAGCTGTAGATTAAGCAGTTCCTGTGTTAGCCTTTGACTGAAGCTATAGCTCAGTTTTTACTGATCAGCACTATGGATTTATCCTGCTTAGACGCTCCTTTGAAGCACGCAGGCAGCCTTTACAACGTCAGTGGAAAGATGAGGGTAATATTGTGAATGGCAAGGTTCCAGTTCTTCATAACTGAGGCTGTGGGATGATTGCCTTTTGTTTAAATGTCAGAGGATCATAGATGTCAGAGACGAGAAATGGCCTTTTAAATCATCAAATCTGCATCACAGCATGGAAGTCATAGAAAACCGAGGCAAGAGTAACATTGTGTGACCGTCAGTGTTATCCCATCGGAGTTACTGTGAATTAGCAGCTCTGACCGACATCCCAGCCGAGCCCAACTGATGGAGGGGCACATGGCATGAAGTATTCACTGAAGAATTTTACTGCACAACACATATGGCCATATTTTATATTTCACGGTTAAAGTAATATGAACTATGTGAGGAATTAACATGAAGAAACTTTGGAGGCCAAGCTAATCACAATTCTTTAAAGTGTAGGCAATGAACCATAACCTGGATATAAAATATTTCCCGATAGCTATCATAATGCAACCAGCTGTACTCTGCTTCACTTGCGCTGCTGAGCTCTTACACTCAAAATAGCTTTCACATCGGTGTTGCTGCTCATGAGGGACAGGACTGCTTTTGGTACACACCAGCACAGCTCTGTTGGCAGCAACGCAACATCCACTTCTACCAGCTGCGAATCCAGCCGGTATTTCTTTAATGCTGGTGCCGTTATGTAACCCAGAATAACTGCTACCCCTCTTTTCTTAAAAATCGTGCCAGTTACAAACCAAGAATACATCTACATCCTTACCTTCCTGGGCGTTGCGCAAGCTCAGAGAGGTCAAAGATTCTACTGTCTAGATCGTGAGGCTCCATTCGCTTCAAGCAAGTTAAGGCCCAAGGCAGCACTGTGAGGTTGCAAAGTTCTCCTGTCCCTGCTTCAGAGGTGTTAAAAAGGAAGCACTGGGGAGTTTAGTTGACTTGGTTTGTGATTTCTCTGGCAGAGCAGGAAAGAAAAATCATTCTTCCTGACACCTTAGTTTACCCACCAGATTAGCTTCTCTCTCTTTTGCTCTACACTTATTGTATTCTCTTTTCTTCCTCCCCCCCCCCTTTTTTTTTCCCCGAGGGTTAAATCTATTTGATTTTTTTTTTATTAGTATTATTATTTTGTGTTTTTTAAAAATGTGCTTTGGCAGGAGTTGTGATTTTTTGGTTAGTAATCCACTTATTTTGTGGTTTAGAAAATATCTCAAATAACAACTTGGACACGTTGTTGACTGTCATTGTTGGCCGCTCATGTGGCATGAGGAACATGCAAGGAAACACGTCCTTTCATGTTTAATCCCCCCTTCCCAAACAAAAACATTATCCACTTCCTACCATGTGCATACCTTTAGGGTTGGAGGGGGGGGGCTGCAAATTTCTTATAAAAATACTCACAGGTATGTAACCTTGACAGATAAATATAACCACAAACATACACATATCATTATGTCTTTGTCTCTTTATTTCTGTGTTTCTGTATGTATATATGTGGGTGTATATCTCTGTCTTCACAGTCAAACATAAAAATACAATTTTAAATGGAGATGTATTTGTTCCTATAAATATATTTGCCTGTTGTCTGCATTTTCATATCCTGTAGCTGCCACATAGCTCAAATATTGGTTAGATAAAAGTTCACTGTTTCTTTCTTTTCTGCAAACTTAGGAACTGATGGGAGCATTTTTTTCATAACCCGTAGATTAAGTCAATATGCCTTTTTCTCAGAGATGAGGAAAAGAAGCTGAACAAATAGCAGCTGTCTTTCAGTAAAATGCATATGATAGCCGTAGGATGTTTGAAGATGTCAAATTTCGCTGGAAATAACAAGTTCATTTGCGTACGTTTGTTCATGCTTGCGGTTACCAGAACGAAATCTGCGCTGAAGATGAAGGCTAAGCCCTTAAAGAGCAGACATATCGTATATTTGGAGTAAGCTTGTTGTATATAGTTATGGTACATTCTATAGGTTCCAGTCAAGATCTTGGCTCCCTCGTGCTAGGCACTGCATAAACAATTTGCGAGAGCCTGACTCTTCTCCAAGGAGTCTAAATAGGCCAGGGAAGCAGTTTGACAGAGGAAGAATTATTAGTTCCTTTTCACAAATAGAAAAACAGGCAAAGGATGAGGAAGTGGCTTGCCAAAAATCCTGTATAGCTAGGGTGACAACCCAGATCCCCAAGCCTCAACCCAGTGCTTTAAAACAGAAGATCAGAGGAAATGGGTGCATATACCTCTATAAAGTAGAAGTTTGGAGTCTCAAATGGGTTTTCGGTCAACTCAGGTTATGGGCTTGGAGAGCAACAAAATTTGAGTGGGGACAGAATGTGAGGGATGCAGAAGTAGTCAGGTTTTATCGGCCTGTTGGAAAACATACGACCAAATATTATTAATGGCAGCATCATTGTTGAATGTTGCCTGACTAAAGACCACAGGTCTCTAACCACATTTTCGAACCGCTGTCTGCACAGGCCATTGCAAACTGTTCCACGGAAGGCGTGCTGCCCACCCGGCATTAGACCTGCTTCACTTCCTCGCTCCGTACTTCCCGTCAAAGCTATCATTCATGTTAGCATGTAACAGGGCAACCTCAGGCTTGAATTCATTATGAAACCCTTGGAGTCAAACCAGCCTGGACAACCAACCTTCTGTTTAGCTGCTTCAATGTACATTTTTATTAGGGAACCAGTGTGGACTTCCTACAAAGTGATTCATAGGTCATCTTCCCTAAGCAGCAGCGATTATCGCAATGGTTTCTTGCTTTTTAACCGCGTTCGCTTACGGACTGCCGTTCGAAGACTAATAAATCTGGCTCCAGTCACCAGACTCTGTGGTATATATTAGATGACTGGAGAGGCTAAATTGTTCAGCCACTGTCTTGTTTAGAGGCTGTTTTGAATGATGCTTTTCCATTATTAGAGGCTTTACTAATTACTTAGTTTTATTGCAGTGATGCTAGCAAGGCCCAGTACTGCAGCGGGACAGCAAAGTGTCTGTGCCTTCATCCTGACTAAACACTGCAATGCACAATTAGCTCTCACAAACAGAGGGCTGGAATACTTATAGGACATTTTAGGTTGGGTTGAACCTCACTGTGGGTCCTGTTGCGGCTCCTCAGCAGAGGTGGCAAATTCCCCTTTAGCGGGTAAAACTCTTAAGATTCAGAAAGAAAACTTTCATATGGCCTTGAAGAAAATCCTCATACTAGGTGAAGTTAAGCTAGTTGAATTTGGTTCTTTCAAGTCTTTTCTGTAGGGAAACTGGTTTCAGTACCACCTTCTTGTAGATACAGTCAGCTTTTAGACACATCCAGGCTGCGCTAAGTTGTTAAATATTGGAAGTTCTGAGTATTAGTCCTTCTACCGATGACTATTATCTTCAAAAAAAAGATAAGGAGAGGGTGTTAAGCCATGTTTTTGCTTGAAAGCCCTCTCTTGTTCCTTCCAACGGAAAGCTGCTCAGAGGGTCAGAAAAGCAACAAGGAAGTAAGAAGTGTCTGTGATCTAAAACTTCCCGTGATTCCCAGAAATTGGTAGCTCACTGATGCAGCTCACAGTAGCACTTGTGCCAACAAGTTGAAATAAAATACTGAAACTGTCAGAAAGTTGTTTGTCAAAGACTCTACAAACATAAAATAAAAAACACAAAAGAGAAAAAAAAAAAAGCCTGAAGGGCAGTACTTGGAAAGATAACCGGGATCCCAACTCCTTATGGGTGCTATGTACCTAGGTGATTTAGATCTTGTCCTACATCCAATATTCCATCAACCGTACCTCAGAAGAGTCCTTTAATAATGTTGCTCAAGTTCCGTATTAATAACTAAACTTAGGCTTTGAGGTGAAATGCCTGTATTAGGGGCACAGTTACATTCTGCGTCTCTGGCTGAGTGCAGTTTCTTACTCACTGGACATTTCTCTCCTCATGCTTTTGATGAACCCCATCGGGCATCTTAAGATACGTTGTACTAAATTCAGCACTGAGGCAGTCTGAGGCGTAGCACGGCATCTGGAGGGACAAACTGGGTGAAGTCGAGTTAGCAACTGTGCTGCAGAAAGGCATTTCAGGTTCCGTTCAGAAGTTCAAACAGATGTTGCAGTTGATGTAATTTATGGTAAAGGGAGGTTGGGGAACAGAGGGGAGAAGTGGCTAAAGAGTCAGAGCCTAGAACTTCTGACATGGACCTGGACGACCAAATCCTTTTTTTCCATGTAAATAACATCTGATGATGAAGACAGTGGAATTTTACAGTGGTTCGTAAGCAAACTATATTTTCAGGTTCAGTAACGCTGCAGATCAGTAGTTGCTGTTTTCAGTTCCCAGGTTAATTTTATGGAATATTTTGCATTGTGCCAGACTCTAATTAATTCCAAATGATTTCTGCTTTCCCTATTTTTCCCCTTTTGCATGTTTCTGTCTTACAAAGGAACTAAACTCTCAATTTTCTCTAAGACCGGTAATTACATGCGTAAGTGATGAGAAATCTCAAGCATTTTTCTGCAAACCAGTTACAGACATTTAGGATAAGGATAATACACTTCCTTAAAAATACATTATAAACTCATTTAAACAAAAGTAAATGAAATAACATTGCTAAGCTACTAAAGAGAAATTTCAAGGCACAGTTTTAGAGGACATAACAAGCTTGGCTTTTGCACGATATTTTCAGACTATGGTTTCTAATGTATCTCAAGGAATGGTGACATTTTTTTCAAAGCAAACTGTTTCTGGTTCATCAGCTTGTTGAACTAAATAGTAGTCTACTTGCAGACTGCCTTGGATAAGCACTTTGTAGTCTGGGGGTATGCTCTTCACGTTGCTCTTTGTAAGAATGCTTGGGTTGAAAATCAACCTGATAGAGACAGTTTGAGTTTTCAACAGCTTTAGCTGGCCCTCAGTAGCATGGGCTTAAACTGACGCGGCCAGTGCCAAAAGATACCTAAACACCTCTGAGCGTGTGAACCCGTTCCCTTCTGCGCCAGACAGGTGGAACTGAAGTGGAGATTAACTCATGAAGATAGGAAGATTTGCACTGGCGTCTCTGCAGGTCCGCTGAGAGTAGCCAAAGTGACTACAGATGCTTTCGTCAACACGGTGCTGCTGATCGGTGTTTCCCCGCTGTTGAGGACTGAAGAATGCGTACAGCTTCCGCTTGTTGTGACTTGGCCCGTGCCAGAAAAATTGTCTTCCATCTCCCCACTTCATCACGGCATTAATCAACCAGCGCATTGTTCAGATCTCCCTCTTCGCTGCTGCTTCAGCCTTGCAGCTTGTTTTAATCACATGTTAACATGCTTAGATTTATTAAGCTCCCGAATCACAAGGTCCCCAAGCAGAGAGCTGCAGAAGTAGCTGGGGCATTGCTTAGTGGCAAAACCCTCACCCTGCCCTTGTGCCAGGAGGGTCAGCAAACGTTCCAGGTTGGTCCTCCTGTCCCGTGGTGCAGCTGTCGGAGTCAAGCGTTAGGGTATATCTGCAGGAGGAGCCAAGGGCTCTGCCAGCCTGGGAGAAAGTCACGGCCTATAGGGGTGGTTCATATTCTGAATTTCTGGGATCGGACCTACAAAGGAGGGGGTCAAGGAGTTTTGCTGGAGGAGCTGCAGCGAGGTTTCTCTGCTGCCTGTGGTGTTCTGTCTGTTTGCATTCCCGTCTTTGTCAGGCCAGCGGTTTCCTTCGCTCGCCTCATTTGTTATAACGATAACATTGTAAAAGCTTGCCCTTTCAAAGAGTGGAGCCCTTTGAGTCATAGACCTGCTCTGCTGAATCAGAGCCCTTTTCTTCCTTTCCAGTGCTGTCTTCTTCCCATCCTGCCTCCCTGCTCAAGAGCCCTGCCAGGTCCCGAATGACAGCGTGAAGCCTTTCTTTAGAACAAGAGTTTAAAGAGACACCAAAAAAAA
>VZTL01072756.1:21855-39456 GCA_013400535.1 Scopus umbretta | reverse complement strand
AAAAAAAAAAAATCAGAAAGCGAAGACTAGAAAAGCAAAGCATTGCTGCCTTTTTGTGTGCATCCTCCCCCTTCCCCCTGGGAGCCAGGAGTAACCAAAGCAAATGCATGAGCGTTTAATTCGAACAAGTTGCTGGCATGGCTCTGGGCCGGCGTCCCCCGCCGGCTCCCCGGCCCCCAGGACAGAGCGAGGCAGGGGTGGGGGCCGCGCCAGCAGCTCAGATGCGCCTTCTCAGCAGTCGGCTGGGAAGTCCATTCGGCTTAGTCTTATCTGAGCGGGATTTCTGTCTCTTATTGATCTGTTTTGGATACCAGGCACCAGTGTTTTCATATCCAGTTGTGAAACAGGAGGGGTAAAAGGGCTGAGGTGAAGGAGAGTGCAGATGCTGAGACAGGGAGGGTCTGCAGCACGGAGCAAGCGCGCAACAAGTCGAGGAGAGGAGAGTGAAAACCTGGAGAGGGTAGAACACAGTGGGGGAGGCGGAGAGAGATCAAAGATGAATACAGTAATGGAAGAGCCCAAAAAGGAGGAGGGACGAGAGAGGAGAAGAGGGAGAGACCGCAAGGTATGGTGGCTGGTCTAAATGGCACTGGGCTGCAGTGCGTGGTTTATCGGACGTGCCAAAAATAGCCGTGGCTGGGAGTTGGGGGACCGTCTAGCTGGGTGCACTGAGAAGGCAGCAGGCTTTTAAGTAGCGACTGATTAAGAGGAGGAGGAGAAAGAATAAGGGGATGATGCAGCAAGGGACCAGGAGGGTGACGCAGTGGTGGTGGCGGAAAACAAAGCATGGGTGTATACAGACGGAGGGATGGGCAGTGGAAACGACTGTCAGGCCCAGAGTTGTTATAAACATCCTGCCTAGAGAGAATCTTGCTTTTTCAGATACTTCAGTCTGAAACTGTTCCAGCTAACATCTCTCCAAATAACAAATACTGTAAGGGATGTTTACCCCTACCTCCCCCCATGCACAGACACATTGTCAATCATTATTTTGGCTAAGCGTTTTTATGACTACTCTCCCTTCCCTAAAGTCATGTTTGTCATTACAGCTAAACAGTGAATTTTCTAATAGCCTTTTTCTACATCCTTTTAAATGTCTTCTCTAATAATCCAAGGAAAATTTTCATTAACTACTCCTTAGCGAGAGAGGGGTAAGATTGCTTGGGCAGATTAGCCAGGCACATTTTCACTGCTTCTGTATGTTTTACAGGGTACGGTCACTAATAGCTAATGCAGGACTAGAAAGCCATGAGCCGGATTTTCAGGAGATATTCAGCTGCTAAGCTTGGTTACTATCAACCTTATGTGCTTATTTATGTATTTGGACTGGAATAGCACCCTATTTTTTTATTTCCTTATAACTTCTAGACAATGAAGAGCGTTTGCTTTTAAATCTGTGGGTAAGAGATCTGAACATCTAGGGATTTAGAGTATGGCCATGTAGTCCTCTTCCATATCATACTGAGCAGTAACTCACAGAACCTTTCCCAGTGACTTATCTCCAGAAGAACCTGCTTCTCCATTGCTTCACGCTGTACAGTCATTAGTACTCATGAAAGCTGCTGCCTTATAATTAGAGTAGAAATTGTCCACACTTAGTGTTCATAAGCCTGACGGAGTATTTCCTGCCAGAGGTTAACGACGAGGCACTAACCTACCTGCTCAAAAATTGCACTTACACTGTAAGGTAGAAAAAAAACAGAATTCATCAACATGGGCAGCTTTGCTCCACAGTGAGAACTGAAGGTTCAATTAAGTTTGTGGTCGTAGAGATGCCATCGGTCTCTAATCACATCCTGCTTTGACGCTAAATGGGTTTTGTTTTCCAGTTCTGGGAGCTGTGCACTCAAATCCCTTAGATTAGGCACGTTGGTCGGTTGTGTATCCTTTGAATGTTTGTGTCGAAAGCTGCCTTTTGGTGAAGAAATAATAATAGTAATGCTAATACCTGGATCTTAAATACTGCTTCCTAACAAGTACGTTTCAAAGTGTTTGGTACTGCGGTTAAAGTCCTTAAACAAATCGCTGCTGTAGAGCTTTGTTCTTCAGGGCCACAGTGCACAAAGTGAGAAGGGGCAGGCTTATGCTGCAGCAAGAGTGACTCGGGTTAAATACCAGGAAAAACATCCTAGTGATAAAGAAACAAAGTGTTCCAAGGAACTTAAACTTCATATAAGTTTACAAAGAATTTATTGCTTTTCAAGAGCCATTTCCAGCCCAAGCAGTCCTTACAAACAGGCCTGACAAAAACTGCTTTTGGAAATGACATGGACAAAACTGCTCCGTCTTGGAAGAGGGTACTGGATGTTGACCTGGAGTCCCCTTCTGACTCTGCTTCTATGAATATCCCCGCTTTATACATGGGAAACGAAGACAGAGAGCAGTGAAAGGCCATATCCAACGTCACGAAGCAAAACTGCAAGTAGAACTTAGGTCTCTTCTCTGGGGGGGGCAAGCAAAAAAGAGGGGAAACAACAACAAAAAAGAAAAGTAAATAATGGATTCATTGCAGGCTTTTCCTGCCTCTCAGTTCTAGACTGCGTTTCTTCTATTGTGTCTATTTGAAAGGAATCTTTACCAGCAGTTCAGGAGTAGACTAACTCATCCAGACCAACTCATCTTCTGTCTGAGCCCCTCAAAATCTCCTTGTGTGTGTCAGAGTACCCATGTACAGCGAGAGGAATGCTTGTTTCTGGGCCATTTCACCTGTACTTGCTTGATGGACAGTGTGCAGCATTTGTGCAGTACCAGGTCACACCAGCTTTAGGCAATTTGTACTGGGATAGCAGAAAGGAGCTGCCTAAAACATAAGAAATTATTTGGCCCATGCAATTTTTCCCAAGCCAATAAAATCTGTTTTATTCTTTATGAATTTTTTGGTCACTTTCAAAAAATAATTGGAAATGCAAAGCCTATACAGCGAGCAGTTAAGAATTAGAAGGGAATATTGGTCCTTGCAGTATTAGTGGTTACCACTCTTTTAAAAATAATTGCAGCCCAAGATAAAAACCAATTGCAACAGCAAATTCTGTTCAAGAATGCTGTTCTCATTTTGAGATTACAGTCTGTTGCGTAACTCTATCCCAGCGGAAACCAAGACACAGTTACTGTCCTCTTCCAGTTTTGACATCATTTGGTATTCAAGAACTTGAAATTAAGACAAATGCTGCTGGTTTTGAACTGGATTTCAGCCATTAGTCACCAGGGAAGCTGGTGAGATTCTCAGCTCAGATAAGTTGGAGACTGTCTCTCCATTACCTTCCTTACGTATCCAAGCCTGGTGTTAGTGTGCAGCTTATCAAGAATTTATTGAGCTAACAACCAAAACCTCCTTCCCACTGAATCCAAAATTCTGTTGAATTTGGAGGGAGAAGCAAGAAGGTCATGCATATAACTAGCCTGTGGATGAAATTCCCACTGAGATAAGCCAGAATCAAACCCCAGATCTGTGCACCCCTAGATGTAGAGGGGAAAGTGAAGAGAGAGGCACAGCCTGGTCTCCTAACCTGGATCTGGTTTCAAATCAAGCTGTACCCTACCCAGGTAATGTGCTAAACCAGAGCAGTCTAGGCTTTGGGACTGGTAGAAAATTCTTTTGAAACTTTCTTCCCTCATTTTCTTGTATAAACTTGAGTTTTCAAACTAAATTGAAAACATTCACGGAAAGCATGTTTGCCTCAATTTTTTCATATTTTCACCAGAAAACAGCAAATCCAGTTTTATCTGCAAACAAGTAGTGTCAACTTTCTGTCAAAAAATAATAATCTCAAACTGGAAAATAATCAGGTTTTGATGCGAAGTCATAATTTTCCATGGGAAAACCTCCAAATTCCATTTCAGGGCATGTCAGCATTCTAGATGAATAAAACAGATACAGGCAAGCTTTAGACTAGCTCGCTCCGGTACCAGTAAGAGTCTAGTACTGGCAGCATGAACTTGACATAGGCTACTCTACCCACTGCTCCAACAGGAATCAGCCACATGCACAAGCTCCTATTAATACCATGTTGGACGATGGCTCTGAGCCATCTTTTCCTTTGCCTCTGGCCAATATCTTCAGAAAAACATTAATGAACTCAGTAATAAAATTGGTTAATCGTGTCCCATTCTGTCTTCAATACCAGATGTTATATGGAGTTGGAGGGGGAGCACAGCCAGTGAAGAAAGCCGATGGTTTTCACCCTGCCGGGGAGCTTTATTCTGCACCTGATCTCTTCTCTGCAGCTTCTTCAGTGCAGAGAATCTGCAGAAGAAACGAACGACCGTTTCTGCTTGCTTTGTAACAAGGAGCAGCCAGTGTCCCTGTTTTAGGGAACGTGGACCTGACTGATTTGCAGACCGTCAGGCGGGAAGTATGTGAGGAAGGCTGAGAACGGGGCCCGGATCTCTGCCACGTCCCATCACTTAACAACGAAGTGGTATTTTCTCTGCGCAGGAAATTGGATCTCAGACTTTAGAAGCAAGACAGTCTAGAGAGCAATTGCCTCCCTCCTGGCCAGACATATGCCAGTAAGTGTTGGCATTAGGCACAAAGAGAAAAGGACAAGAGATTTTCCTATTGACCTTTGCAAGCTTTACAAAGGCTCCGTTGGTAATGCTAAAGGCAACATACATTATTGTTCAAAAGAGAAGTCCCTCTAGCAAGTTCCTGATGGATAATAGTTGTGTTTACTTAAGGAAACTGGGTAATCACAAAGGTTATTTTTTATTGGGTGCCATCCTTTTTAGCATCCTCGTACACAGCCGACGTCAATGTGTGTCGTTAACAATGACTTGTAAAAGGATACAGCAGTTGCTAAGGAAACCTCTGTTGCACAGGATCTAAACAAATAACAGCAAAAGAAGCAGGGAGCAGAGGCCACAGAGGGCCTGATTCTGCAAATCTTTACCCGCGCAAGCAGTCTTCGGCTGCAGAACTGATCTCTGGACTTTGCTAGGAGATGCTCAACCCCTCGCATGAGAAGAAGTTTGTAGACGCAGGTTGCTTGTCAGAGTCCTCAAACTTTTACGCATTCACTAGAGCAGATCAAAGGCAGCCTACAGTAGAAATAACAGCACATAGCTATTTCTGGCATCTGAATATAATTAATTGTCATTTGAAAGCATCCGTTTAATCTTTGTTGTGATATTAATTTCACCGAGAGATGCTAACAGGAAACATCAATGTATATGGCCTCTGTTAATCTTCAGGAAGTGTATAGCAGATTAAACACCTTTAAGCATTAATGAGATGTGTCCTTAGGATGTACCCAGGTATGCCTGTGTGCTTCAAAGAGCCTGAGAGATTGTCAGGGAAGGTCGTTCTTGGTGGTAGTGGTGGCTGCTTTGACTTATGGGTGGGATGGGTAAGTCAAGAGGACGCCTATTTCCAAAGAATGCCACCCCAGGTTTACACGAGTTCTGCAGAGGTGCTCTGAAAGAGGAGCAAGAACATTAGTTCAGCAGAGACTTTCCTTCATGCAAAATCCTGTTTTTCCAGGGGACAGGTAGGTTTCATGGCGATTAGGCAAGATCAACCACGAGAGTCGACCTTACAGAAGAACACAGTGACACACAGCCTGTACGCAGCCATGTAACAGCTCCTGGTGGAGAAGGCTCTGCCACGTCTTTCATCACACCGCAAAACAGCCCCGACAGCCTGCAACAAGTGCAGGCTTTGTAACAAAAAGCAGAAAACGGTAACTTGAATGTTATGGAAATGAGGAGGTCGGATAGGATGGTGTCGCCCTGCAATGGCAGGTATTTTTTATCTGCATCCGGGTAAAAATAACAGGGTCTTAGGACTGCTGGAATTTCACACCGAAAGAGGCATTTCAATACAAAAACCCACAAAGTTTCTGACAGCGAGGAATAGCCTCACTCCACTCAAGGGAGTTAAAGTGGTTTATTGAAGTTGCGATTTTAAACTAGTTTAGTTAAAGGGTTGCAAATTGCTGAGTAAACATTGATTCTTCAACTTCAATCAAATTTGTTTCAGTTCAGCTCAAGCCGGGAAGGAGAATATTTAGCCAACGCTGGGACAAGCCGCTGCAACCAAAATCGTGGCGACGGCTGTGAATTTGTGTCAGTTTAAGTTAGCCAGTGTGAAAGTCTGCAAGTAGAGAGCAAGGTCTGCAGACTGAAGGACTCTCTCTTCGACACATTTCCACTGAACCCAGGACAATGGGACCAGGATTACAGGGTGTTACCGTGATACGAATGAGACACAATATTAAGAAAAACAAGTGTTGCTATAGAGACGGCTGATAAATGGGCACATGCAAAAAATTTGCGCTTAATTTGCTTGTTTAAATGGGAGGGGAACTATTTTGATCCTGCTTAATTGCAGCTGATCCTATTTAATTGCATTTTCTTCTACCAAGTCCAACGGTGTCACAGTTAGAGCAGCAGGATAAAACTCCAGTGGTCTATAATCTTAGGTCCTGTCACCGGGAAACTGAGGCAAGGATAGATGACTGTGCTAGCTCCCAGCAGCTTAGTGACTTATCCTTGCCTAGATTTCACCCATCCAGAAGAGTGTACAGAAGTACAGCAGGAGAATGAAAATTTAAAAAAAATGGATGAAGGGAACATCGTTTGTTCACCTGCTTTGCTTGAGTGGGAATAAGATCAGGTCGTATGGTTGCAAAGAAGGGGGGTCGCCTTTCCCCATTTGTCCTTTGCAAGGTGCTAATGCTGATTTTAAGGTCGCAGGAAAAAGAGCTCCGCATTTAGCAAAGCGGAAAAACAGCAGCTAAGTGTGGAGAATCGGAAACCTGATTTGAATAAGAGTAACCAGATTGTAGGAACTTTAAATAGAATGGCAACTAATGTAATTAAAATGAAAAGGTTCAAAGCACATTAAAGGGCATTAATATGCAATAAGGAAATTCTTAACTTGCTATATCTCCAAGTGCACGGTCCCAAAGGTGAAAGGAGCAGTGCCCATACAAGCCGTTCTTCTGGGGAGGGCACTGGGTTCAGTGCATGAGAAAGGTTCAGTCGCAAAAGCCTTCCACGGAAAGTTCGGTTACTGCAGGACATTTAGCACGATAGAGGCTGGGTAACAAGCACCAGGCACGCTCAAGTGGTGGAGCAGATTCACGTGTGAGCTGAACCAACCTTCATCTTACAGTGAGATGCACATGAGCAAAGTCCTTCAGGCTCTCAAGGTCTGCCAAGGCAGATAAATGTATAAATAGAACAGAGAAAGCGCCACACTGGTTCAGTAGTCCGACTGCTCTCCTGAGCTCCCTCCTGTAATGGCTGGTACCAGCTGCTTTGAAAGAAAGAGTGTTCTGCAGCGAGCAGCTCTGAAATAACCTACCTTCAGGGAATTTCCTTCCCCGACTCCCCTGTCAGATGTTAGCTGAAGTCCTGATAACAGATTATGCCCCTAAATATAGCTTTATTTCAGCCGCAGATTGTTTTATTTTAGCAGTAGAAATGGAGATGACTTTTTTTTGGACTGTGGAACGGCATTAATAGCATTACTATTCTAACATTTTTCAAAGCCTTAAAAAACTAAATGAAAAATTCCCATGACATATTATCCTTTCTACATTGAAAGGATTAAAACCAGCTAGTCAACACAAGCCCTGTATGTCCTAATTAACTCCTTTTCTTGTAGCTTTAAACGATTCATTTAAGCTCCCTGCATAAATATATATTTCACCTAATGGAACTGGAATTTTGCCATGGATACCACTCCAGGCAGGATTACACCTCTGGGCATCAAAGTAGCTGGGCAAATATAAACTTTGTGATTTAAACTCCGCAAAGAGAGCAACAAATGCTCGGAAGAGGAACAGAAACCAGGGCTGGTAGATGGCAAATTTGCCCTGTTGGGACAGAAATATTTCTGTTTGGAGGTGCCGGAGTCACCTCTGGGTGGGGAGGCAAAGACCACACGCACTCATACCTACACACCGGCTCCGAATATTCCCACAGGAACTAATCCCAAGCATATGGTCCACAGATTAGCTTTTAGACAGTGTCCCCCACGTACAGTAACTGCCGTATGCCAGATCCCCCAAATTAAAGACTTCATTTCCCTTGCGTGGTGACAAGGCAGCTTGTTCTCCTGCAGGAATCCTCATGTCCCTCCTCAGACTGTGCTCCAAGTGAGGCTGTTAGACGGTTTTTTGGACCTTGCGTTTGTCAAGAGCCGCCGGGCCATACTGTTTTCCCAGTGTTGGTGTTTCAACTCAGAAATGCGGTACGCTAACTGTCTGTTTTAACTATAGGAACACAGCTCTCCTTGAATTTTAGAGGAGTGGAGCTAATAGTATACCTCTGAAATATTTGGTTTCTGTGATCTGTTTTTTTTGCCTTTTGAAAGGCAATCTTAAAAAAAACCCCAAACACTTGGTTTCCAGGTTCAGTGGAAGTTGTTTCCTACTAAGATAAACAAATAAATGTGAGAATAGAAAACATATAGCCATTCTAGTTATATCCTAGGTGTTTATGTTAGTAGGCACGGTGTTGTTGGGTTGACGGTTGGACTAGATGATCTCAGAGGTCTTTTCCAGCCTTAGTGATTCCATGATTCTGTGTTGTTGCAGCATAAAAACCCCTCCGGTTTTAATCCCAGATAATGGAAGATGATCCTCCTAGGGATAGTACTGAGGCAGGAACCAGAAGAGTCCATCCACAGCTTCTTAAAAATAATAGGCCCGTGCTTGAATTCCCTGTGCTGGGATTTGCAAGCGTCTTTACAGTCTCTATTGCACAGCAGTTTTCTCCAGAAAGGACAGCGTTTTCCAAACTAGAAAATATCTTCTTGCTACAGCAGGGAAATTTCTCCCTCCTTTTCCCCTTGGTGTTGATTCCTTTACTGGGGCTCTCGCCAAATCTGAACGGGACAGCCTTGTCCCAGGCGAGGGGGAAAAGGGGCCCAGACACAGTGCCATGGCGGGTGTCAGGAGTAGGAGAAATGAGGGATGTGTCTCAGCTTTAATTAATAGCAACGAATCAGCAACGGCGGGCGAGATCTCCGGCTGAGGTTCGTCCATGGAGCCAAGGCAGCGAGTGGACCCGAAGGCATGACACCACATGCGCTGCTATTTTTGTTGTATCTGCCTCTGGCCCTCTGCATAGTTTTTAGCAGTAAAACTGATCTTCGCTCAACTTGCCTGTGAAATCACACGGGTTTCTCCTATTCTGTTATGTAACTTCATTGTCTTGAAGCGAGAGATGAATCCCAATGATTTTCTTTCTCCTCCCAGCTGCTATTTGCTATTCTATTAAAGGAAAGCCAAAACCCAAACACAACCCAGATGCTGCTGTGAATTCTAGAGACTCTGGTAGGATTCAGTATTACAGTTTTTAGCTGAGAAACCAGAATATTCTGAATCCAGTGATGGAAATGTAACTGAAACCATTTCCAAAGGGAGGCACAATAATGCTAAAAGAGTGGATAACTAGGAAGTTTTTATAATTGCATCAATTACAGATATGACCACAGTCCATTTTGCATTTGAAAGGAAGGGAAATAGATGCTCTGGGTTTGAATATCATCACATACTGGCATTATTACTCGATGCGAAAGAAGTCTTTGGCCCTGAAGGATTTACAAAAGTCTCTTCTGGATTTGTTGGGGCATGAAATGAAGTTCCTGCTGATTCTAAGCATATCTTTCATAGCCCAACATGTAGGGGTATAACACTGGCTGATCTGAAACTGAAGATGACACCAGACTTCTCAGTGTCATGTAAAGGAATGGCCTTCTGGATTTCACAGAAACGACTGAGATTTTAAAGGCAATGTATTTGTTTCTAATTAGAAGCCCAGACCAGAAGTAGGAAACTTATGCAACAAAGTAATTAAACCAAATTCCTCTCCGTCCCTGTGCACCGTATGCCCCATCAGGCAGGACCCTCCATTTTAACGAGCCGCGTTTGCCAGCCAGGGTCTCGTGGTGGGTAACGCCATGAGAGTCAACGGGTCTGTGTTCATTCACGCCAGCTGAGAACGTGTCTAGGTGACGCCAGAGGGGGAACAGAAAGCAAGGCAGAAAATATCGGTGTCATAGAAAAAAAATGGGAGTATTAAGTCTTAATTGTGACATGTAAATTATATGTCATTAAGCTTATGAGGTCTCTGTATTGAATCCTCAGTGGGACTGGAATACTTGCACAAACTCAGGGTACTGGTCATCAGGTGGAAAATAGGCTCATCAGGCTCAGGCTTTTTTAAGTATGATACAATTGTGCCTTGAATTAGCCCACTCCCTTCCAATGACCTTTCTTGCAGCGTATTTTGGATATTAAGAAGAACTGGATCTGGGGCAGAGCAGTTCATCCCTCAAGCCAGGAAGCTGAGATGCAGCCAACTCAGAGGAACTTTTTTTCTTGGGTTTGTTTTGGGTTTTGTTTTTTTTTTTGGTTTTTTTTTTTTTTTGGACTGTGTGTGTTGCCAAAAGATTAGAAATGACAATCATCAACAAGAATGAGAGCCAGGGTAGGACAGGGCTGCCTGCAATAACAGAGGGAGCCCCTCTGACAGCGCTGGAAATGCTCCTTCAGGGTTCACGGAGGCCAAGGGGTTCTCAACCCTTTTCATAGGGTGGATGATGTTTTAATACTGAGATTCTCTGCTGAGAACATGATCCCACGGACCCCACCTCTTCTTTCACTGGAAAGAGAGTGAGCTTCAGCAGTTGCTTACGTGGGAAGTGACGGTAATGGGAGAGAATTGAATGTAGCTTTAGCTGCCTTTAAATGATTTAACAGCTGGATATAAGGAGATGTGGCTGCCACTAAAGTTGTTCCATTGGTTTTAGGAGCTGGACTGGCTTCCAAGCAACTGAGCTAATTTAAGAGATTCTATATGGTGTCTGTGGGAACCCCAGATATGAGCACCAATCTGGGACAGTTACCTTCTTAAGGCCCCTTCGGGAAAGCGAGGTACAGCCAGCCCCACCACGCACCCAGGGAAGCGAGGGGGTGATTTTAAGATGCCTTCGATGACATTAACTTTGTCATGTTCACACTCTGCTTTCATTTGAACTGCTGGGGAGATGCTCTGGCAGCAATACCATTTCAAACTCTCTGTAGCACCACAGGCCGCAGTGAAACAGGATGGTGGTCTAGGTAGCCTTTTGCTCTAACCATGGCCTTTTTCCTATAAACTAGTGAATTCCAAACTGCATAAAACCCTCCTTGTTAGTATGCATTTTTAAGTAGGGAGAGCTTTCAACCAAAGGCCTGAGAAAAATGTGTGCTTGCCCAAAATAGGTCTGCTGGGTGTTCCTTGGGGTAAGAGGTTTTGGAAGAACTGGTAGTTAATGAGTTCAGTAGAAACACTTCCAGAACAAGTGTACCCAAAAGCATACTACAGAGGGAAAAAGCCATGAAACTGCAGTTTTCATAGAAATCCGACTTCTTCCTTCAGCGAAGTATCTTTGCATTTTTTACATTTCTCCCTTACAAATTCCAGCTCTGTCCATTCCTTCCGGTGTGGGTAATCACAGAGCTTTGTGTTATGCTTAAGAGTTCAGGAATCTTTGTCCTTGTCTAAACTTTGCACTACAGGCCTTGTTTATGAGCTGTCTGAAGAGGATCTGTGAATCAATGGAGCATTGTTCAATAAATAATAAAAGCCAGACACAACTAGGTTTCTTTTCATATGAGGCTTTTCCCATAGGAGATAGTATATAAAAATTTCTGATGTGTAAGAACGTTTTCTTCCTCTATAGAACGTAATTTAAACTCATCAAATTAATTACCACCTTGACATACCGTCACTTGAAGTAATTTGTAACACCACATGTGAAACATAAAGTTGCTTTGTAAGATGGGACCTTGTTGTGATTTAGATTCTTTTATGATCATGCTGGAGGAAGCTGTAATTAATTTCTGTCAGTGTGATATATAAGTGGCACTTTGCTTCATGTTTAATACAAAAGAATTAAACAGGCCTTTCTGGCCCACCTCACTTGGGCTGAAGAGTCAGATTTGTCTTATGTCTTTCATCCTACTCTCAGTTTGTCATACGTATTGCAGCGCGAGGGCGAGACGTAATGTCTGTCTCATTTAAAATGCCTACACAGTGGTCAGGGTTAATGTGGCAGTTGTTCAGATCTTATTTGTACTTGTGCGAGACCCAGAGTAGATAGTCCTGCTCCATAATCACTCCGTTAATCTTCTGGTCGGTAACACTTGGTTTCATCATCACAGAAAACATAGTTGTTGAAACCAGAGATACATGGAAGGCATGTCATGATAAAGAGAATCAAGCCTTTAATCTTTCCGAAATCCTGTTACTAAGCAGTGCAAGTGGCGACAAACCCATTTGCTCTTCTTGTTTCAAGCAATTCCTGATTTTTCAATAAAATGTGTTTCTCTCTGAATCAAAGTACAAAATTGCAGTCTGTGCTCTGGTATTATTGCTTTTTCTATAATTCCCAGAGTCAGCCGGTACCCACTGCACATATCCATCAGCCTCAACCTCTTCAGTAGTTCATCTGCTTGAAAGATATAGTGATCAGGTATGAAAAAAGGCTTAAGATAACATGGTATCATCCCTTGGAATATGAGATAAGTGATATTGGTAATGAAACGTTCCATAAATCATCTTTATCTGCACAGCTGGATGGGACTTAAAAGAACCGGGTCAAAAAGACAAGTACATGTCTTCACCTTTGCATTAGTCAAAATGCCTAAGGCCAGACTGTAGCTTCACCTGACACAGCTTTCATCATGTTGCCTTGCAGAGCTTGTCTTGTTAGAAATGCTCTTACAGTTCTATTCTATTACTCCTCCTCATTGCAAACAACGAGATGCCATTGGACTCTACTTTGCCAAGACCCTCTGGTTATGTCTAAATTTCAGTGGCAATAGGAAGCTCCGGAGTGGGTTTCTGCACACCCAGTGACCCACAGGCTCTCTGTCTTTGCTGACAGTTTGTCTTGCCATAACCCTGCCTCTGTGTGTCCTTTTTATGTTTAGGAGGAGCTAAACTGAGAATATCTGTGGGTGGACATGATGTGACAACGCTCACTCCAACTGCTCATAACCACAGGTAGAATGTGGGCACCTGTGCAAAGGTGTTGCTGAGGTTTTTCCACTCGGGGATAGCAGCTGAGACACCCCAGAACCAGATCTGACGGTGAGCGGCAGATAAGCAGTGAGGCGAGGGAGCAAGTTTGACCTCAAGCCTGTCTTGGAGGCAATTCCAGGCAGCAGGGCGTTCATAGCCTTAGTCTGGGTGATGTGAGGATAGATATGGCTAAAGTCTGTAAATCTATGTGACAGGTGAATCCCACCTGGACCTTTGAGTTGTTATTTTCATTAAAACTATCTCTTTCAAGGATGTGCTGGATTCTTAAGGTTAAGGTGGGAAACAGAATAAAATAGCTGGCTAAAAACCCACTGTGTCCTAACCCAAAGGCCAGTGAAATCCAGGGAAGGATTCCTCTTCATTTCAGTGAGGTTTGGATCTGGCCATCACCTGCCCTATGGCTGGGAGTGGCGGAGAGTAAACACACATGAGAAGTGGGCAACCAAGTATGTAATTTCTGTTTGTGATTGACCAGTGAATGAGCCCTCTGTTTGTCCGGGGCGTTCAGTGGCCAGATCCACACGTCCAGTCTTGTTTAGATCGCTCTCACAGGAAGTCAACTGCATATTTGTGGCAGGCTTTAGTTGGGAAAACTTCAGTCAAGCCTGTAAGTATCTGTTCTGCCCTACCACCGTCACCACCAAAACCCATCTGGTATTTTAACAAGCTTGCACTGCAAATTTCCATATCTCTGGAATAAAATTGCATCTATGGGGGAAGGAGGAAAAGGAGTCTTAAACAAAGCGTTCGGGAAACCACAAAAAGGAGGCTCTGTGTCTAACATCTATCTTCTCAACACAAGCCGGAGACACTGGAGTAGAAAGTCTTGCTCAAAGCGCAGAAACTGGAAACAGCCTGTACTGACAGCTTCCCCACGAGGTCTGCCAAAGACAGAGAAGAGCCCCTGTTTCCAGCACTGCGCTAAGGAGGACAGGGTTAACTGCTGAGGTGCTGAGCGCTTTAATGCACGTGAGCATCAGGATGAATTGAGGACAGGAAACAAGTTGCCAAATGGGGCTTTGGAGTCCTTTAAGGGAAAGCCAGGGCAGACCGATTGCTATCACACCTCTGGTCTAATGCAGGGCCGGCTGAAATCAGTGGGCTTCAGTGGATGAGGCCTTGACCACAATGGGCTTTGAATTTCATTTCCAGAAGGATTTGCAGAAGCGTAGCTCCGACAATTTCATCATTGTGTCTTCCTAAATGAGTAGAAAATCAGGCCTAATGATGGAAACTTTTCTAAGCAACCTGATACTTCAGAGCCTCCTAAACGCAGAAGTAGAGGGATAATAATGGTAATAAAATAAGAGCCATCCAAAAGGCATGATCCAATCTGTTACCAGTTTCATCTGGCCCTTTCTGCCTGCTGTTCACCCTGGATGACTGTAATGCCTTTTAAAAAGGGAATGTACCTAGAAAGTACCTTTTTTTGCGGTGATCCTATGAAACATTTGGAAAGGAAAGCGAATATTTGCTCCCTGTTATGCACCCCAAGTTCTAGATAAGTTGCTGAAATAAAGGGTGACTTCGTGAGAGGAGGGCACTAAGGTACAGCTGAGATGGGCCACGTTTGAGGGCTCTCCATGACCCACATAATGCCTACAGCACATGAGAACTGGCTCTGTTTCAGAGCAATAGAAGATGGCTCCAAGAAGCACTTCTGTGCTTCTCTATCTCATCCAGGGTTGTATGTTTAATTGCTCCATCTTCGTGAAGTATTTTGAGATCCTCGGAGTTACACAGCAGTACCTTATTTACATTCTCATTAAGGAAGCAGATGAAGTGAAGGAAGAAAAGGGAGTGTGAAAGACAGCATCAAAGCAAAAGGAAAGGAGGTTCTTTGCAGAATGTTTTCTCAGGTGTAAGAAAGGGTAAGACTGTTTCTAGCCAAAGACATCAAAGGCAGGGAGCCCCCTCCCCAAGCTGTTGGGCTGGTTGGGTTTGGTTAGGCTTGGCTCGGCAGCTGAGGAGTGACTCAGAGTGGCGGGGAGCAATGTTTTTCATGTGTAATCCGGAATGGGTAGGAGTCTTTGTTTGGGAACCTTTGCAACTCCCTAAGTGAGTTCATCCCAGTGAGGTCAGCGGATAAAACATATCAGGGACAGGTGAAGAAATCACCCTGGCTTTTTAACACTTGTGTTTTTAAATACTTCTTTAGTACTGCTTGGGTTAGTCCTGCGCTGTGTCTGTCCTCGGCTTGGTTCTCTTACCAGCAAGAGGACGCTGGATGCAGTCAAACGGTCTTGTGGTTACAGTGCTAGCTAATCCAGGACCCTTTTCACCCACAGGCGTCCTGCGTGACTCGAGTCCTTCCATCTTAGACCCTCATTTGTAACATGGCAACACCTGCAGTGTCCTTGGAGAAGTGACTTGCCTGGGTGTCTGCAGTCCCCAGCTGATTCCACAGAGCCTTCATAAGTGACTTGAGAACAAAGAATAAATAGCGGTACGTTGCTCAATAGTTACGCCCCACAAACGTACATGGTTAGGAAGAGAATTTCTCTCCCACATGCAACGGAGCAAGATTGTTTGGTTTGTGTGGGAGATTGTATGACACGGCTTCTCCGCGAGCAGGGAGAAGAAACACAGTGACACAGGAGTCCTCCTCCTTATCCCTACAGGTCCCTTTGACTAAGAGACAGGGGCCGAAGGCTCTTGGAGGGAGATGAGGAATTTTTAAGTATGGGGCTGTGATTTGGAGCACTTTGAAGTTGCATGGGCTAATGAAGAGAACAGTTTGTCCTGGAAAATGGGAAGTCGGGGTGGGACCGCTGGCTCTTGATGACCTGTTGTGTAGCACTGGCTAATTTGCCCATTGTCTCTCCCGTCTATTTAAATCTGAAGCTCTTGGGGGCACCATATGTATTTACACAATGGGGCCATGATTTCCATAGCGCTTGTGCTAATTATCCAACACAAATAATTAATGGATGGAACAAGTTCTGGCTCCAGGGTTGAGCTTCTAACCACCTGCCCTGCTTATGACTTTAGGCCAACTTGATTGCAGCAGAGTGAGTGAACACAATGCCGTGAAGAAAACCCAGCAAATGATTCAACTTGTTTCTAAATATAAAGGCTAAATATCCAGTAATCCTAAACCGCATCAGCCCTTTTCTTCACCTAGGCTGGCTGCATCCTTCTATAACTGCTAAATGCAAATAGTTGAATCAAACACCAAAACCTTAATGCTGTTAACCACTGCTGGATATTACTCTGTTGCAACAATAAGAGCGGCAGCAGCAAGCTCTTGGATCAATGCCATCACTTTATTACTTATTACTTATTTTTATATAGCCTTTGGCATGGCAAGAAGTCCTTCTTTAATTATAAACAGGAATGAAGAAGCCACAAGAGGAAATCATACAGTATTGTAGCCGGATAACTGGTACTGCACTGATTACACAGGGGCTCTTATCAAAGCTGACACAGTGCTGGGGCTGTGCAGATATTGTGCTGGAAGCCACAGGCTGTGCGTGGGAGAGAGCCTCGAAGCGGACGTAAGAGCAGTGTGATTCTGCTGAATTGAATTCTCCATGGAGAACTTTTTTATTTCCTTTTTCTCTCTTTCTCCCTCTCTCCCCCTGCATTAAGGAAATAGGAGAAAAGTAAAGACAAGTCCTGGGAGACGAAGAAATAAGATAAATGTGTAACCTTTTCACTTCTTCTTTCAACATGTTGCGGGGGGGGGGGGGGGGGAGGAGAAACCTCAGTTTGACACAGAGATGAGCTATGGGTAACGACAGTTGTTTGTGGAACCATGAGAAAACTCTTGAATCCTATTTAAGTCTCTCCCAAGAAGTGAATAACTACTGTTTGCTTATCTTGCCAAAGCCTTTCCAGTTTTCTGGAAGGACTTTCAGCCCCACCTCCTCTGTGGGCTCTGAGGATCCTGTCTGTAGTAGTCTCAGCTTCTGTCACTCTACCTTGGTCTGTGCTGTCCTCTGCGCTCAGCCTCACTGATATCGCAAGGCTGCTCCCAGCTCTCCCGCGTGATCTCAGAACAAGTTTGCCTGGGACTCAACAAGAAGTCACCAAAGGGCTGTTGGAGCAGAGGCCATAAATCTGATTTTTTAAATTGTTCCTCCACCACCAATCTGCTGCGAGACCATGGGAAGATTCCTTCTGCTGTTTTAGACGCTATTCTCTCCATGGGTAGCTCCTGTGGGAAGACGATCAGCGCAAGGCTGTATCTGTCCCCTTTCAGCCCTGCTTTAGGTGGAGCTTCTGCTGGGCACTGCCATTGCTCCAGCTCTCTGCACTGCACGTTAGGGACTACGCTCTTAACAAAGGCAACGTTGGCCTGGCCAAACCTCTGACTGCACCAAAACGGGGATACTGTGGTCCAGCCTTCTCCCCTGCTATTCCCTTGCCAAGCAGAAGCAGCTGTAAAAGTGCCAGTTTCAGTTCTATAGCTGATAAACCCCTTCTATCATTTCAGGCTATAAAGCCTCTAAACTGAAAGTCAAGGGAGGTTGGTAAACACACGCTCAGGGCTTGAAGCCAGGCTGCCTCCAAGTAACTGTTCTCCAAATGTGACCAATGATTTTTTCTTTTTTTTTT
>VZTL01072756.1:4281-21847 GCA_013400535.1 Scopus umbretta | reverse complement strand
CAATGATTTTTTTTTTTTTTTTTTTTTTTTGCTTGAGTTCTTCCTGTTTGGTCAGATGTTGGCCCTGTCTCTGTAGATTTAAACCCTTGCAATGATCTTACAGCAAATCCTGTGGACACCTACAGGTTGTCAGAAGCCCCTTTATTTTGTGGGGTTCTGTATTAGCAACAAGAAGCCTATTGAGCTTCATTGTCTTGTTTTTCTCCTCAGTTCCCACTCTTGATTATTTTTCCAGCCAACACTTATTGAAGGCCCATAAATAATCATGTCAGAGCTGCAGACATCTTCCAACCCTTTTAATTTTTTTCGGAAAGCCCCAGATACCATCTATGCTGGCTGAAGCCAAGCACTGTGGAGGGTTGGTGAACTTGAAGCTTTCATTGCCTACAATCTATGAAGGAATAGAAAGCCAGAACACATTTTTATTGTGCCCAAAGGGGATTCAGATCAAGGGGTTTGGATGAACTTCCTTGTCTTTCTTTGCTCCAAGTACTCCTTTCTTAAAACAAAGTAGATAATTTACTAGTGATTCGGGTGATAATGTGGAGCCAAATTCTTGGTGGTTTCCTTCAGTTAGTTGCCTCTGCAGAGAACTATGTTCTGGTGACATTTCAGCACTATGAAATAGAGTCACGGACAGATCCTGCTGAGAGCAACCGCTCACACTGCTGTACCTGGGGATTACGTCCGCTCAGGAGGACTGTCAGGTCACCGGATTGAACAGAAACCCCAGGTAGGAGAAAATCCTCCTGAAATTTAGTGTGATGGCGGATAAGGGATGAATCACCTGATTAACAATGGGAGGATTTCAACAGCTTAGCTCTTTCTCCAAATCATTAAAAAGACGTTAGTTCCATTATTTTTTCCCCCTCATTCCTGCATCCTCCTATCTTTAGCAGGGGGATAAGGCAAGGGCAGGCAGAGATTCTCCTGTTGTGAGCAGAGTGAAAAGAACAAACCGGGCACAGAACAAGGATGAATTTCCATCACACATCCCAATACATCTAGCTCTGGTGTGGCGCTGGGATGAAGGAAACCTGTTTCACTTCTAAAAATGTTCAGAAGCATTTTGTCCAGAGGTTGAAGCACAACTTCCACTAGAAAGACAGGAGCTCATGTCCACCTAGGCAGGACTGACAGATAGCTACCGTCTCCATTGAGAAATATGCTGAGCCCAAGCCATGGCAGTGTCAGTGAAGAACTCCAACTCCAGGATCAATGTAATGTCTTAACAGACCAGAGCAGCGTCTACGTGCATTTGCCTAAATATTAAAACAAGCATCATATAAGAAAATTATCTCCTGAATCATCTTTACCACTGTGCCCTGTTATTATAAAGTTTTCCTCCTTCACTTGCATCAGTCTGATTTTTTAGCCATGTATCTGTCATACTTTGACTTGTCTTGTACTCACCAGACGAAACAGTAATTTATAGTCTCACCAGGTGCAGTGAAAGATCTACTGGGTTCTGAATTTTTCATTTTATTATTTTTGTTACAGAATTTAAAACTGAGCCTGAGTTGCAGTTCCCAGTTTACCTGCCTTCTGGCCCTTTAGATTGAGGTGGGAAAGGAAGAAAGCGTGTTTCTGCTAGGGTAGCGGTTTGCCACCTGGCTCCTGTAGGCTTATATCCCTTCTAACTGGTAAGTTTGGGGGGGTTCTGGTATTTTCTATGCTTCCTCTTCTCCTTTTTATTCTAAAGAAGAGGGTAGACCCTCAAAAGTAACTGTTTGGAGTGGTTTTGAGTGATATGCAAAGATCTGTGTGAGGTTTTCAGATGCATCTGATTTGCTCTGTGCTTGTGATGCTGAGTGTGGTTTGAGGCGCGTAAGGAAAAAGCTGATTTCCAAAAGAACTTGTTGATGGTCTTCGGCTGTCCTGTTGTGAAGGGTTCTTGGGCCTCCGAGTCGCTGGGTGGTGCTTCTCTTGCTTGCTGCCTTCTCTGGGATCTGGTATAATTCAGCCCTGAGCTCAGGTGAGAGCTGAGCTCTAAGAACTGCTATAATACATTTTTCTCTTGAACAGCTTCAACTGTGAATAGGCAAAACAGAAGACAGAAGGAAAAACAGGGGCACAAAAAATGATGTAACTGGCCTAAGGCTGCACAGTGCGGTTAAAAATAGGCCATGTCTCTAATTCTCAGCTTAATGCCTTGCCCATTACCTCTGTCTTGCTCTGTCCTCATCTATGGGTTGATGCCATGGGCTCCATCTAAGCACAACACAGACAAATCCAGCTGATGGGAAAAACATGCTGCTTGCCTCCAAGCTCCCTTGGCATTGAATAAGAATGGCAGAGGCTATATTTGGTGAACTTGCTGCATTTTCAGTTTTATTTTTTGCTTCTTCAGGAGATTTCTGATAGCGACTAATTGCATTACTTGTATAAAAAAAAAAAACAAAACCCTCTCAAGGCTCCGGTGTAAGGACCAGCGTGTCCTTAAGCTGCTGTACTGAACACAGGCCCAGATATTGCAGCTGAAACTGGGGAAAAAGGGAAAAATGGCAATGTGAAAGGGGCTCTCCCCTCACAGGTGGAAACTGAGGCAAATGATCTTCCAGACCTGACCCTGCAAACATCCACATGTGTGCTTAATTTTAAGCATGAGTGGTTCCTTAAAGTCTGTGATTTAAAGGATTACTCGTGCTTAAAATTAAATACACATGTATGGATATGGGGAACTGGATCTTCAATCTTTCTGTGTGTGAACTGGCCACTTCGAACTTGGAAGCACCTCCATGCTCGTGTAACTTTATCACATAGCAAATACCAAAATAATCTTATCAGCAATGTCTAGGGGGCTGCATAGCACCCAGCACAACAGAGTCCTGAAATTATCTGGGGCCTCTGCTATATTAGTACAGGAAAAACTGAGCATTTAAGCTGTGGTGTTTCCATCATTGCCATCTATCTGCACCTCTGGGGTCTCCTCTGAAGTTTCATGGGTTTTAGGATCTGCTTCAGCCAAGGGGCAGAAACTTAGTCTCCCCACACTTTATTCATCTACCCCGAAAGGGCTTTACTTTAAAACCCTCCCATTCCATCACTTCTATTGTTTTTGTGTAATGTAAGTAATCGCATTGGGTCAGCTTTGAGGCTGGGAATAACGATTCCATGCAAGACTGAGAAGAACTTTCTTCTCCCAGTTAAGATGTGCTAGCAAGGAGGAGGACATTGGCACTTGGCAGAAAATAATACTCCTCTCAACCCTCAATTATTAAAAATGGGTCTCAATTTGAAGCATGAGGGGTTTATGTTCTCTTTTAAACCCTTGCCTGGCTTAAAACTGCATATTCTTTATCTTTATTCATGTCTAAGCTCTTTTTAAAAATCCTCCTACATGTCTTCAACAATATCTTGGAATAATGAGTCCCACTGTCTAATTATGAAATATTTTTTTCTCTCAAAGCTTTTTTTAAATCATGAAAAGTGAAAAAGTTACAGCCCAACCCCACAGTACCTCTGCAGCGAGAACTCCAAACTCTGCTCTGAGTTGGGTTGCATGTCATCAGCATCATCCTCTCTCAGCAGCTTATCACCAACTGTTCCTTTACAGAAACCGGAGATAGAAACACTGCACTGGGCACTTGGATCAAATCAGGGAGTCGCATCACCTGCCCTGAATACTCGCTTTAAGTGCAATGAGGTGCAGTTTCACCATTTCTGGAGAACAGCTCTGAAGTGACTGCATCTTGTGTGCCAAACATGTGATTGTAGCAAATTAGTGTACTGTAGTTTTCCCCGTTTCTCGAGTCAGGCAATGGTGTGTGGTTTATCAGCAGGAGCCACATTACCAGCATGTCTTCCAAATTAAAGAGAAAATGTTCCATCCTGCCTCATTTAAGCCAGGGAAAGGGGAGCCTGTTTTCCTTGCATCTTTCTCCATCAGGTAGCCTCTATGTCACTGAACAAATTTACCTAGCTCTGGATTTGTCTTGCCCAACTTTATTGTTGGCATCAACCTTTCAGAGTGAGCGGAGGGAGACTCAGCCTCTCCAACACTGTTGGAGGCTTTTCCCTTTTCTGCTCCTCTTGGACCACAGGCTGCCCTCCCCAGGCCAGGGGAGATGTTGCAGTAGACCGGGGTGAGGATGAGGGAACGGGAGAGGACGTGGAGCAATTAGGAGAGGTCAGCACTGGGAGCTGGAGTCAGGCTGGGTTTTCTGATGTCCTGAGAGATTTTCAGGAGCTGCAACAGCACCTGGGGCTGAGTCCCTCACCCTGGGCCCCAGGTTGTGATTTGCACCCTGAGGACAGCAAATGCTCTCTCTGTCTTTCTCTGTCGTTCAGGTGATGCAGAACAAAGCAGCAGCAGCTCAGGCTCGGTGCCATCTCTTTCCACCTGACACAGGCCATCTGCTGGGGCTTACATTTTTTCCTCCCCTCAGTGGCCTCCTTGGTTTCTTTTTAATCTATGTTGTGGTTTAACCCTGATTGGCAACCAAGCACCACACAGCCCCTCACTCACCCTCCCCCTGCCCCAGTGGAATGGGGGAGAGAATCAGGGAGGGGAAAAAAACCAACCAAACCCTAAAGCCCATGGGTTGAGATGAAGACAGTTCAATAGGACAGCAGAGAAAGAGAAAATATCAATAATAACAACAGAATATACAAAACAAGTGATACACAATGCAATTGCTCACCACCCAATGCCCAGCCTGCCCCCAAGCAGCAATCACTCCCTCCCCAGCCAACTCCCCCAGTTTATATACTGAGCTTGCCATCAGGTGGGATGGAATAGCCCTGATGGCTAATTGGGATCAGCTGTCCTGCCTGCATTCCCTCCCAGATTCTTGTGCACCTGGCAGAGCATGGGAAGCTGAAAAGTGTAAACAACTGAAACCAGGACATCTACCAGCATCAGTACAGACAAAGTGATGGGATTGGCTCCCCAAATTCATCTTTCTCGCTGATCTTACTTTCCATGGGGCTGGCGGACCTGGAAAACGTTGCACAGTCACCCTCTGCAAGGTTTGGAGCTTGAACTGAAGCTCGCAGTCCGCTCCCCCTGCTCCCGCGCAGTGGGATGCTGTGGGACTCGGCAATGCTGGTAGTGCCTAACAAGCAGAAATCGGCCGTGCCGCAGGGAGCGTTGTGTGGTGAGGGTTTTATGTAACGTGGGAGAATAGGGGAACCCAGTGTCTGAGGAGGGAAAATTGCTTATTCCATAATGACTGTTCCGCTGCCTAGTACAGAGTGGAATAATTAGGGTTTCTTTTCTCTTTAATTAGAAAATGGCAAACATAGATTAATCAATTACAAATGCCTCTTTATACTGCAGTGCACTGCAATTAACATTACTTAAATGCGTTAACAAAGTAGGAGGCCTGTATTTGTAAAGCAACTTCTTACTGCTTTTTCTTTCCCCGGTTTCCCGGCTCCCAACATGTCTGAACCCTTTCCGTTTTCCCTTTCCGCCCCTGCTCCTCCCGCAGAGATTTAGCAGTTCTAGATGAGATTTTTAAACCATTATATACCGCATCGTGCTAGCGAAACTCCTCTTTCCAAAAAAGCCCTTTTGGCCGGGCTCGGAGGGCTGGAGGAATTAACCCAGGGGAAGAAGTGGAATCGGCATATTCACTGGGGCCGCGCACTACAATAGCAGAGTAAAATCCAGGAAATACAATAACTTGATTCATTACTTGCTTCTTACGCCGCTGCCAAAAGCGTGATTAAGTCACAAAGAGTTCGATTAGGGACACTCGGTAACAAAACCCCAGCTCCATTGACACGGTCTATTTTCAGAGTACATCTAGTGCTGGTGCTCGCTGCTACGGGCCTCTTCCTCATTCGGCATTTAACAGCCTCCACCACCGAACAAAAGTAGCGGAGGACGGAGAAGGGGAGGGCGAGGGGAAGGTTGCGGGGAGGACGCCGCTTGCATTCAAGGGCACACATAATGAAGCAGCGGCAGCAAAGGAGGGAAGGCAGGGTGGTCCGGAGGCTGGCGCCCGGGCCGCCTGGTCCTGCGGTTCCAGGGGATCCAGGATGCGCGGTTCTGCCCGGGTGCTCACCTGTGTCTGAGGCTGGACGAGGGCTGGGAGAAGTGCCTGTGTCTCCATGCATTGCTGCCATCTATTGGGAGGAATCGGCTCGCTCTCACCCCGATTCCCCTACGGAGCTGCGTGTGGGGAAGAGCACGGGATGTCCAGCCCCAGCTCCTACGAGCCTGTAGGTATTACTGTGCCATGACCGCCTTGATGTGGGATCTTCCACCTGTAGGGTCTTCGGGCATACCCTTTCTACACGTGTTGCTCTCCTTGCATCTTTGCGAATTGTGTGGTAGCCCCAGATGGCCCGCCTGGACTCCCAAGTGTTGGCGGCACAGTTTGGACTGAGGCAGCGACGGCATTGCTTGATGATGCTTAGTTTGGTGGTGTAACGGTGGTTCTGTGCCGAAATGAACGGCCCTCTGATCGTAACAAGCATTGGCTGCGTAGTCTTTGGAAGCCAGCAATCTTAAATGTGGATGCTCCAAAAAAAAATCTGGTCCCTTGCACTGGTTCTGCATTGCTATTTTAGATGGATTTTGGGAAGGGAAAAAATAAAAATAAAAATGGTGACTGGAAAGAAACCTGTGGCCTCTGGAGGGGGAGAGCCATGTGTGCACGTGGTGTGTGTGCCGCTCTCCTGGCAGCACGGCGTGCCCTGGCTGGGAGGTTTACAACTGCAGGGAGCAGCTATCAAGTTTCTGTAGGTGGTTGCCTGCTCCTTTCTTCTCTGCTGTAATTTAAAGACACTTAGCACCTTGGCTCTGCCCCAAGATGAAATAGGTAGAGCGGGGAATGATACCGCTCACACGTTCATCACAACACGAAGCTAATGGAAAAACAGGTTTTGCTGTTAGGTCACGTCTTTGTCCAGGTGAAGACTAAGGCACAGTTCAATGTTTTCCGCCCTGCCTAGTGAGTAGTGCCAACATGGTGTGGTGTCCTGCTTTGTCTTGCAGTGGTCCCCCCGGCTCAAGCAGGTGGCAGGGGGGTTTATGGGGCCACGCACACGAGCCTCCCGGTCTTGCCAAGAGCATCCCCATTCTCTGGGAGGTGGTCCCAGTCATCACCCTTAGATTGGTGACAGGTTGTCCCCTTTTGTACTGCCCTTGGTGATGGCTGGTTGCAAGATGCTGTCTTTTAGGGGATGATGGGCACTGCATCAAATGAAACAGATGCTCCTTCCCAGCAAAATCTCTCAGGGACTAGCCAAATATAGCAGCAGCGTTCTGCTCTCTTGCAAAGCAGCTCCGTTCAAATTCACAGCTGGTGTGTTTCTACCTCCCATATCGCCACGCAGCTCCTCCAAGCCCCTCTCACTTCTGCCTGAAGGATGTGTGCTCAGGTTGCTGCTCTGCCAGCATCCAAGGAATGGGGCGTTCAGCTCCAGCCCCACTTTGTTTGGAGAGGAGAGGGCAGTATGTCATACGGTGTAGCTGCATCACTTGGCTCCATTAAGAAATACTTCATAAAACAGGAGTCATTTCTCAGCGAGTTCGCTGCATGCCACCTGTGTTTTGTCTTCTGTTGGCACGGTTCCCCAAGACTTTAGATAAAAACGAAAGGGGCTTTTATGTTTTATTTCAAAAACTTGTAGGTGAGTTCACTGAGTAGGTGAAAAAGGCTCCATCTTTAATATGCTACACATGCACTGCTCAGCGGCCTGACTGCCAAAATCTGCCCTCCCCGAGAGAGAGAACACCTGCAGCCGTGTACAGAGAGATCTTTCCTACTGTGGGTGTCTTCTGGTGAAGGACATGGACTCTCCAGACCCCAGATGCTGGTTGAAAGCAGGAGCCTCTGTGCTATGCTGCGAGCCTGGCCCTTAGGAGTGGTTGGTTTCCACCTGAAAATAAAGCTGAGCGTGCACCAAACTACCTGCTGAACTGGGCCCCCGAGGAAGGAGCCTGCTGGCTTTCTGTACAGTTTTCTTTTTTTAACGAGCCAATACGTGCTAAGTTTGAGATGTATCTGATTAGGGTGCTAGCTATCAAGTATGTGGTTTCAATTTGGGATGTTGCTGGCCATCCTCCCGGGAAAGACGCTTTGAACTGAAGCAGCGGTATGTGGCTCACCACAGCTCTGCTGACACAAGAGTCGCCGAGCCTTTGAGAGAGGAGGCAGAGAGCAGAGCTGCCTCCCTGCTCCTTTCATGCCGTTATGTTGTGAGGAAGCAGGGACCACAGAAACACGCTGGGTGGGAGGCTGGAGAGCTGTCTCTCCTCCCAGATATTGGCTGGCTTGGAACAAAAGTGCGTGTGGGAGGGATTGCATCTTATATGCTCGAGGATGCAAAGGCAAACAGCTTTGTTATAATGTCACCGACGATGATTTTGGAATTGATAAGGCCGAGGCAGCTGGCGCTTCACAGAGCAGTGAGGAGCGCTGTCGTGAGGGCGAGGCGGGAAGGAGACCAGAAGTTGGGATGCCAAAGGGCTGTTCCTGCTTTGGAAGAAAGTGGGATGCAGCGATTAAATAGGAAGGACCGGGAATGGGGCTCCGGGGTTCTGTTCATGCCTCTAGGAAAGGATTTTGATCTGCTGGTGAACAGTTGGGGGCCAGGCTGCCTGGGTCCTCATTTTAGTCTGATTACATCTGCGCATCAGTTTTCTGCTCTGTAGGATGAGGACAGAAGGCTTCCCCTTGAAAAAAGTTTGCGGGACATCACTAATGAAGTAAACGCGAGTGTTGGAGGGAGACAATACGCTATCCTTTTTATTTCTTGTGTTCACACAGATTTTTCACTGTGTGGTTAAGATTAACTTGTCAGTTGGGCTTGTGTTTATCCTCTTAGAAATAAAAAGGCAAACTGAATCCACAGATGAATGCACATAGGGTAAAATCAGCTTTTATCGCATGTTCAGCAGTAGCATGTGCTTACCATATCATATAGCTTATGTATGTTTAAGTAGCTGCTGTCCGTCAGAGTGTGCATTTATTTAATAACTTAATTGGAAGTGGGTTATGCTTGGGGAGATTCACTTTGCAGTGTTGAATGCTTTCAATTTCCTGGAAACATGTTCAGTGCAGTAACTCCTGGTTAGGCCTCTTTTATTTAAAAAAAAAAAAAAAAAAAAAAGCTGTTGAAGACAAAATCTCTTGAAGATGTGTTTTAAACCTCTCGTATATGAGAAAGGCTGGATCTGACCAGCACAACCTGGGAAGTGACAATTGCTTTCTCTGAGCGTTTTGTTGCAGGCATGTTGGACTAAAAATTTGTGTGTTTCTTAAAGAGGAAACATTTACTAAAGAAATAACTTGCAACTAACAAACCTAAATAGACTTGCACATAGCTTGAGTTCCAGCTTTGTCTTCTGTGTTTACCAGGAATTTGTCAGACAACTGTCTAGGGCTCTAATATAACCCGTAGAGACTTCAGGCAGCTACATAATGTATTGCAAGAAAAACTTTATGCAAGGCATCTCTTTCAAAGAATTTCACAGCCTGCTCTAGTGCTTCTTGTCTCGAGCCATAACTGTGCTGAAAAACTCACCTTATTTAATAACTTGCAAAAGGGAGTACGTTAACTGCTTTCTGACACTTAGCGGAGAACACCTGGTGGTCCTCTGCTCGTGCGCTGTCCTGTGTGTGCTATCGCCAGCGCGCTTCCCGTAAAAATATTTTAAAAAGCAATTAGTGCAGCTCACCAACACGGTAGACTGTCAGTGAATGGAAATCTGTAGATTTTACATCATTTAGTGCTGGTGAGGACACCTGTGCCCAGGTCCCTGTGCGGCTGGAGGTACCCGTCGGCAGTTGGGATGTGTTTGACCGCTGCTGGGTTACAGCCACCCGCTCCGCCCTCCCGAAGACGAGCCACCGCTTTTGCTGTAGTGAGAAGCAGCCTTTGGCCGTGCAGGTAAAGACCCCGTGGATGAACTTGGGAGGGGAGCAGGGTTGCCTGGACGCTGCGGCTGGCGCTGCCTTTGCAGCCAGAAGCGTGTAACAAGTGCAGCTCTATTCAGCCCTTTTAATGAGGAAGCTGAGGCTAAAAGGCTGCCGGGGGGATGGGAAGGCAGGCACAAGTCTGGCAAATCCTTTGAACAGTTTGGACCAGCGACTGAAATGTATTTAACCGTTAGATATGAAACTCCAGCCTTTCTTTCTGCAACACCCCCCCTCCCCTTTTCAATTAACAGTCGGTCCCCAGGCTAACAGCCTGCTGATTCACTCACAGCGGCCGTACAGCTGATGCTTCATAAAGTCTCTGTGTTAATCTAATCCCTAAATAGCTCTGGTCTCCATCACAGTCGCAGCGGTGATTTCAGTTCCAAATTGTAATTTTATTCTTGTAGCCTCTGAAAAGTCAATAGGTTCCTGGAGGCGTTGCCGGCCTGTTGGGCAGCTCGGATGGAAAAGGGCTATTGTAAACCCAATTTAACATGCCCTTCGGTATGGACAGGGCATGACCCAAAGCCTGCTGAAGGCAGAGAGGCTTTCTGAGAGCTTGGAGTGGGCTTTTGGAGCAGGGCTGGCGCAGGCTATTCTCAGTTTCTGTCTATATATTTAGATGGGATTCTGTGCCTCTATTAGGGCCTTTCACTGCTTCTCATGACCAGGGTAGCTGACCAACTCTGCATTCTTTGCATCCTTGCCCAAATTTGCACTTTTATTCCCGGAAGCCATGCTGAAGTGCAGAGCTGGTGTGAAGGGAATGAGTTTGCAGATTTTGCTGTGCGAGCTGGCTGCCTGGTGGCATTGTACACTAAAATAACCAAAACTCCAGACTATTTTTAGAACTAGAGCATTCTCAAAAGCTTCCTGCCTTGATTTCCCTACCTCCCCCTGCTATTGTTCACTACTTTGGGCTACACTGTTGCTCCAGGAGTCGCCCCAAAAGCATACCTGCCCCAGAGAAAAAAAAATTCAATTCCTGTGACATGGCCTCTTGCATTACATTGCACCCATACCTCTTTTAGCCAGCTATTTAAGTGCTGTTAGTTAGCTAGCCTTCATCTTACAGCTTTAGGAGATTTTTGCTACCCTGAATCCAGGCCATGGTGACCATACTTCTCGCCTGTGATCTTTGGAAAAGATCTAAGCAATTTTCCCTCATTATTCCAGGCTCCTCTCTCTCTCGTGAACCCTATCTGGTAAGCAGGAGGCTTTCAGCATAGCTCTGAAATCCCTCGGAATAATACCTGCAAATACCTATCACATACCAGGAAGCTCCCGATTTCTCAGCCGAGATTGTCTCTTCTCATGGAGAACTTCTTACGGTGTAAGGTTGCTAAAAGCTTTTCAAAGCTTTCGTAAGCTCTTTGGATTAGCTATTTGGTAGCTATTACGGTGCTCACCGTGGAGCAATTGTCTTGATCTGGGGCGGACTGGACACTGGCCAAATTGTCCTGTAGCCCCATTGATAGTTCCCTGGCTATAGCAATCTGCAACACCTGAGCTTTCAAAGCCTCGACACTGGATCAAAAGTGTGGTTACTGGAGTGAAGGGCAGGGTATGTTTGGGAGGAGAGTGGGAATTTCCAAACAAATTGGCCAAAAGGCAGAAAAGTGAGGGTAAAGATGGTAAAATCTATCTAGTCCTTCAGCCTGTCTTTCTGAATAGCGCAGGTTGGTTTCTAGTTTTCTCAGGCTTTGTCCAGCCGTGTCTTAAATATCACAAGAGATTAAGCTTCAAATTACTTGTGTAGCTTGTCCAGCCGGGTCTTAAATATTTAGATCTTCAGTGAGCGATGCGTGAGCGGCTGGATGCCGCCATGGCGCGCACGGGGGTCCCGAGCAGCGGTGGCTGGAGACACCCACCCGGGTCCCTCCAGTGGGAAGGCAGCTGGCAGGAAACGGGCCCCTTCCTCAGGGTTGGAATGAGTATTTCCTTGAGCGCAGGGATTAACAAAGCCTGGTTTCCCACAGATCTGTGTCTTGTGGGCAACTGTTAATTGCGATTGAAGCTTTTCCCACAACTGGGGCACTTGACATCTCCCTTCCCCCTTCTTCCCCCATGGAGTCTCTGACTCCATGGGTGACGAGATGCTGTAGGTTTTGGGTGGAGTGGTTTTTAGGGTTGTCTTCTAACAACTGTCCTTTCCAACAACCTACTTTTCACAGAGGTGATGGGGAACGCTGAGGCATTTATGCCCCCATCAAATGCAGCCGTAGGCGCCCGGAGAATTAAACCGGTCAAAAATGCGCACGCACCCATGCGTATGCAGTGTGCGTGTAGAAATGTCACCTGTTAAATCAGGCTAAAATTACTAAGGATGGATTTGAAAATCATGGCAGACGTCATAAACTTCATTGGGTTGTAGTTAACTTGGTCGTTTGGAGGGTTTAAATTCTGCTAGTCTTCAAATGAGGATTGCGGGAATTATCCTGGCTTGCTCAGTATGGGCTGCGCAGGACCAGTGTCTTGATTTTTGTTTTGTGATCTAGCTGAGATGTTAGTTTCTTGATATTGCCCACCTGCCTGTGGATCAGGCCTTAAAGTCTCCGTATCGGTTTCCCAACTGTTACGGGGGGATAAAAGATCTCATTTGTTCTATTTAAAATTAAAACTGTGAGCTAAGACAATGGAGTTTCCCAGGAGAAGACCCTCGGTGTTCAGACGTTTGCGATGGACGAAGTTGCTGTGCTGTGCTGGGAGATGTAAACTAGAAAACCCCGGCCAAATCTTTCAATGTGCTGGCTTGAACTAGGGCAAATTCCCAGTTCATATAAGGCCTTTAAGATGCTTAGTCTTATGGCTGCACACCAGATAAGTGACAATTAGAAAAGACAATCAATTTATGGCTGCTCTGGTTTTAGTTCCCATCTGATGCAACTGCAATCTGGAAGGCAAATCTTAATTTAGGACTACAAAGGGATTGTTCTCTCAGAAGATAACACGCTGCTGGCCAGGCTGTTATCTTCCGTGAAAATTGATTGTCCCGTTTAGTGATGTCTCTATTTTCCCATAGCTGGTTCAGAAGGAGCTGCTGAAAAGCAAACTAAATTAAGGTTGTGGGTGCTGCTGTTCTTGCCGTGAGAGGACCGTTAATTATCCCACCTCTTCTCCCCTCACCTTTGCAGGCTCCCTAAAACTCACCTGTTCGCCCTGACGTGATTTGAACGTTTGAAACTTTGTTCTGTAAAATCTGCTTTCCTCTCACCTTTAGTGGACGGTGTGAAAAAGGCAAAAGCCTGTTTTAAAGAGATGGACACTGGAGCTGTGACCTCTTCTGTATTACTGCACGCCCAGTTAGGAAATGGGCGGAGGTGAAATTCCCCACGGCAAATACATAAAGCCTCCTTGGAGGTAGGGGACAGCCTTGGATTAGCGTTGTCGCCCCCTTCACGTCCTCTATCCTTTTTCTTTACGTTTGGTCCACTCCCTAGATTCTAGTTTCTTTCTTTCACTTACGTCCCTAGACCTCACCTGGCTAGCTGCTTTGATGACACCTTCTCCTGTCTCTTTTCCTAATAAACATGCCAAAACAGGTCTTCTGACTAAGCTAAAAAATCAGGTTCTTCGCTGTTCTGCTGGTTACCACACTAGCGAGAAAGCTTGGAGCAGCTGTCAGATATTTATGCAAGCCCTCTTCCTCTTCTATTTTAAGTTCAGTTTTGATCAAAAAAAGGGGGGCGGGGGGAGAGAAGTCAGCTTGGAAACCACAATACATTACTCGGAGCTCCCTGCCTCTTTTTCCTGCTCGTTTGCAAAAGTAGGTGCGAGGTGCGGCGGCGAAATGCACTGTTCGAACTGAACCTGCTGAAGGAGCCGGCAAGCAGAGGGTCGGAGGTGCTGACTTGCTTCTCTGCAAAACCCAGTCTTTCTTGCTGCCCAAACTGCGCTGTCGAGTTAATCATCGTCTCCCTTGGAGGCCAACCCGCAGTGAACTTCAGCCAGACACTACACGCGACTCTTCACAGCCCTACTTATTTAGCAATGTTCAGGGTTTAACATCCAAAGCAGCAGATGGGGAGGATAGCATGCGCTGCGGAGGGCGGCAGGCGGAGCAGGGTTGGGAACAAGCTGTTCGAGGCCTCTTTCCGCTTGGATTTAACCTCCCATCTGAACTGGAAGCAACGCTGTGCTCAGCCCCGGCTCTGGACGCTCCGGTGGCTTTGCGTGGCGAGTGGGACCTCGCGGGGGTGAGGCACGGCAGAGAGTGCGGCACCGTTGCTCCCTGTGCAGGCTCGGAGAGGAAAGGGGTGTATGGTATTGCCTTTCCCTCCAGTTAGCGTAATAAATATTAAATCATAAAGTTTCCGGGGGCAGTGAAGTGCAATCGTTGGGGTTGGGTTCACGGAGAGTGAGGGTATGGGGGAATATCTTTTCTTCTGAGACCGTCGCTGAGCCCGTGGTTTTTACCAGGAGCCGTAAAAGGAAGAGAGTGGCCCAATTACTGATGCAGAACCTCAGAGAAAACAGGGGAAATTTCCCTGGTTTTCTTCTTCTAAAAATACTTCTTACAAATAGCGTACGTTTCTGCAGGTGACAAACAGGTATTGCATATGGGAATTTCAGGGCGGGGACCGGGACAAGGAGCATCCAGTGGCCTGTGCTTTGACTAGCCCAAAATCCAGGAGGGGCAATGATTCCGAGGGGCCTTCAGCCTCTGCAGTTCTGGGGTTGCATCGGCTGCAAGTCAGCCTCTGGCACGGAGACCCGGAGGCCATAATCCCCAGGGGAGCTTTCCCATTTGCTTCTATATGTTTTGAATGACACTCTACTCACTTAGCTCCTGCTATCTAACAAGGCACTGTGTCATTTAGACCTTGGCAATTCATGGGTTTTCCATGAGAATAATCTTCCTAGCTTCTGAAAAAAACATGGGGAAAGAATGATTCTCATGTTAAATCTTCTTGTCAGTACAGTAACCAGAATATTTACTATACTAACTTTAGGATCTGTGACTTGTTACAGTAATAAAAAAAAAAAAAAAAAAAAAAACAACCAAAATTACACTCTTGCAAAACAAATTCCAGTAACTATTGGCTAGAAAAGTTTCAAGAGACTTTCTCAAGAGTAAAGTGAGGAGGCTGCCATCTCATTCCCTTTTTTTTCTTTTTTTTTAAGAGCTGCTGTGCAAATTGAAATGTGTATTGCTGGCTGATTCCCGCTTGCCTTATTTCACACCTAGTGCTGAGGTCACCCTGCAAGAGGCTGAGCAGGGAATGCTCTTGCCTGCCTGTAAACAGGGGAAAGATCTTCCCAAGGATCCTTCCACAGCACACAAAAAAAAGCAAATTCATGATTCATGAAGGCTCTGGCCATAGATCTTGCAAAGAAATGCTTGGCAGCTTTAGAGAATAGCTGGGTTTATTTTAACCTTTAAGAATGACACCAATTTCACAGCTGTTAATGCTATGTGGCTCCTACGCTTTCCAATGCAAATTGCACATGAAGGGCTAATGCATTTTGATGAAGGAGGGGGGGGTGAGGCAGAATCTCCATATTAATGTGCCAATATCTTTGTTCTGAAGTGCTTAATTTTATGCTTTAATGAGAGATCCTCTTTCTGGTTAAGGCAAGCCTTTGCAAGAAACTATTTAGATATTTGCTAGTGTCATCAGGCTCTGGAGCAGGGGGAGGGAAATACTTATTGCAAGTGCTGGGGGGGGCCTCTGTGGCAGAGACTCTTGCGGTGGGAGTCCCATGCAGACGGGGGAGTCCCAGACTCTTACCCAGAGCCCCTCCAAATCAGGCTTGGGATTAACTCTTGCTGCAGTCAAAAGAATTGGAGATTCTGGTTCAACCGCCTGGTGAACTGCTGGCTGCAGGGAGGAAGGTAGATGTGGTGGGTGTCCGACCGCTCCCAAATTCTGGGGGGGTCCCTCCCTCTCTTCATCCGTGCTCTGACTGCTTTTACTTCAGGTGAACAGCTCTGTCACTGTGTGCAAAACCTGGCACTCCGTCTCCACGTGCAGCCTCCGAAACACATTACTCATTGGCGTGATGCGGGATAACCTGCCAAAGCAGATTGCTGCGTGTAAATGCAACTTCCTCGCCTCCGTGGGCCACGTCCTGCTTCTGTAACTCCTCTTGGCTAGCGCTTTAGGGCTGGGACTGCCACATCTACCTGCTGAATGGAAGGATTAAAAAAACCTCTGACTCTGTTTCTCAGGTGCAAATCCAGCCCAAGCCAGTGATACCCATGTTTGGTTAGAGCGGAGTAAAGCTGTCAGGCCACAGCAGTGCCTTTAAAGGGCTGTTTCACCTTCCACAGATGAGTATTTTCACTGCCTGGCTCAGGCCAAGGTACCAGGAATTGAGTGCTGAAAGTTCTTTATGTATCTGATATGTGATGCACATTTGGTTTTAATCAAAATCCCATTGAAACAGGCAGTCAGGATTCAGAGCATAGGATTACAAGTAATACTGGGTTATTATTAGTAATCACTTTTCATCGTGCATTGCATTTACAAGATACAAAACAATCCCAGCAGAAATAGACTAAAACACATAATTCCTTTTATTAAAAAATCGAATGGTGTGAAATGAATAAATCATGTAGTACAGTAATATGCGAAGACCTTTAGCTTGCCATCATTTATGTTTCCCATTAACTCAAACGCAGCAGAAGACAATAGTCGCAACCTTATGTTGGGCATTAAACAATTGTACCTTAAGCATACAGCGGTCATGACACAATCAAACCTATTCTGACTTTTTGCATACAAACCAGAGGTATTAAATCCCTTTTGTTTAATAAGAAGATTTTGAGCAGATTTCCCTGTTGTTGTTGTTGCCAGGTTTATGGAGCGAAGGCCAAAGCCTGTAGACAGATCCAAGTGGCTTTGTTGGGGCAGACACCCAGGTAACTCTTAAATTTTATCCTGCCTTTTGGAACAAGTTCTGACATCACTTGCACCGGTGCAGCCGGGGTTATTCGTTTGGGCTAAGCAAATTAAAAGGTTCTGCTTAGCCTCTCCCTTACTTTGCTTTTATACTGTCAGTGTAATTGAAGCTACTCCTGGTTTATAACTCTACGACGGGGAATTGCATCCAGACAGCGTGTAGTGACGCATCAGAATAATGGAGCAGATGAAGGGCTAATATTGAATTCGGCGGTTATACTAATGTACACCTGTTGAGGATCTGGTCCAGCGAGATGTGCGCAGGCGGTTGGCGAGCTGTCAAGGCCTCGAGACGGCGCAGGTTTGATCCTTCTAATGCGCGGAGCGCTTCCCGTGAGGTCCCACGCGCGTTGAAGTTAGGGTGCGGAGGGAGCGCGCTCTGCCCCTTGCTGGACGGGGGTCCTGCTCCGTGCGAGCCTACCCCGTGCACACGACGCTGCTCCGTGGCGGCTCTTTCCAGCCATCCCTTTCGCGCGTTGAGTTAGCTGCAGCGTGTCAACCGGCCGAGCCGCGAGGAAAGGGTGGGGTGGCTGCCTACGTGTGTGCCAAAGTGTCGCCGGCCGCCAGAGGCGGCCCACGAGGAGGTTCGTTTGCTTGGAAGGAGCAGACGTGCAGGGACGAACCAGCCGAGCGTTGCTAACTCCCGAGGTGATGCAGTTGCTCACGTCCCTCCGGAGCGGAGCGAATGGAGGGGTCCCGTGCTGGGGCAGGGGGCTGAAAGGTGGGCAGGGATTGAGTTACACAATGGCAGGGGCCACCGGGCTCCCGGCCGGGGAGCAGCTG
>VZTL01072755.1:8290-47422 GCA_013400535.1 Scopus umbretta | reverse complement strand
CGTCCCCCCCCCCCCCCCCCCATGGGATGGGGGAAGAGAACCAGGGAGAAAAAGAAAAAATAAACCCTAAAACCCATGGGTTGAGATAAAGACAGTTTAATAGGACAGCAGAGAAAGAGAAAATAATAATAATAGAATATACAAAACAAGTGATACACAAAGCAATTGCTCACCATCCAATACCCAGCCTGTCCTCAAGCAGCAATCACTCCTTCCTACAGCTAACTCCCCCAGTTTACATACTGAGCTTGACATCAGGTGGTATGGAATAGCCCTGAGGCTAATTGGGATCAGCTGTCCTGCCTGCATTCCCTCCCAGCTTCTTGTGCACCTGGCAGAGCATGGGAAGCTGAAAAGTCCTTGACTAGTGTAAACAGCTGAAACCAGGACATTGACATAGCTCATATCCTTACTTTAGTCCCTGTAAAGCCTACATTTTCTGCAACAGACAGTCACAAAACTACACTGAAAATGTCTTTTCCATGCCTTTTCTTCCCTTTTTATTTTATGGAAATTTCCAGAGTGTTTCTATTAAAAAGAAATGGTTTTGGACAATGACTGTAACCCAAATGAAGTTTGCAACTGTAGTACCAATAATGTAACAATTCAATAGAAGAAAAAGAGTGTGAAAAAAAAAATGCAAGACAAAGTCTTTATGGGACTTTCTTCCTTCTTTCCTCCAGGGATACAAAGCACAGTGGTGATAGATTCATCAGTTTTCCGGAGTCTGTTATAAAAATTAAAGTTTTTGAGGGTTTGTGTTTAAAGTACAAGCATAAAATTGTGAGTCTCTTGTTTCAAAACCCTATGGAAACCAGGCTGTAATAATAACTTGATGTTGCTTAAGAAGTGCCAATTTAGCCAGACTAAACTTTCTGAAAATTTTTTTATCCTAGGAGGAAAGTTTCTTAGGTTGCCTGATATAAACTGGGGTTTCTGAACCAGATGAAGCCTGTTGATTTGTAAATGTCCCTGTTAGAGTATGTCTGTCTCTGTTAGAGTATAGCATGGAGTGTATCCTCATTAACATCCAAAAGTTCATTAGCATTCTGGCTCCCCGTGCCTGCTCCAGATACTACTGAAAAGTTTTGTCTAGACCTTAGTTTCAGTATACAGGATATAGATTAAATAATTGTACGATATTGGTGTGTTTAAAATACCTTTTATGTGGATGTAATTGTCTATCATGTATCAACAATTTGTATCAATGCATTTTAGTTTGCCACATTTATCAGCGATATCACCGTTGTTCATGTGAGTGTGTGTGTGCATTTGTATCTATGTGTAGATCTGTGAGAGGGAAAAACTGGCCATCTAGGCATTGCTTTTTGATATAATCTCATGATTAGTCTAATATCTTAAACTGAAAAAAGCTGTACCTGTTTATCTAATGCTGCTATGCAGGATGTCATTTCTAAAACACTGAGTAATTCTCATTTTCTTTTCCATCAAGGTTTAGTTGCTATTCGAGCTTATGATGCTTTTCCCCTCCAAATATTACTAGTCTTGTTCTTGTCTTTTGGCTCATCTGTAATCATCTCCACACCAGTAAGTTCATCCTCACAGTGAGGCCTCACAAACACATATGCCTGCTCCACTCCTTACTCCCCAGCAATACCTTTCAGGGAAAAATCTCTCAAAGTGAGCTCTCCTTCATCACCTTTAGAGTTACATTGCACTGGATAAAACCATATCCAACAGATATTAACATTCTTTGTACAGCTTCACTTTCAAGAGTTGAAAAAATGCTTCTAGATTTTATTTAACTTTTATTTGACTGCCTAATATGATCATGACTAACAGAGCTCTCTACATATTATGACCAATAATCATTATTTGCACACAGCTCTGTTCTGTGGAGGCACAATTTTCTGTATGAAAGAAAGAAAGAAAGGACAAAAGTGATTGTATTTTTTCATGTCTATTTGCCAAAGAAAGAGAAGATTTTTCTCTACCGTACTAGCCCAATAACCCACTTTTCGAGGTTGCTTGAGAATTTCTTACTTCTAGTGTCATTAGGCTAATTTAATTAGGAGGAAACCTGTCCAGGAAATGTTCTCATCATTTATCTGGATGACTGAAACTTTTTAGGATGGCCAATGTGAATGGTAAATGACTAATATTTTTATTCTTATGGAAGTATAAGCCTTCTAGACAGATAGACAATTACATCCACATCCACATAAAAAGTATTTTAACCATATCAATATCATGTATTACAAGAGGTGCAAGTGTTATAGGCTCCCTGGATGGTGCTTGGACAGCAAGCATCCTTCTGAGAAGGTAGCACACCCTGATTACCTCTTCAAAAGAGCCCAGTGGACAAGTTATCACTTGGAAAGACAGGAAAAGACTTTGAGCAGTTAGAAGAAGCTGATGGTGCAAAAATAGATGTTCTGCCTCCAGCTTGTAAGGAAGGGCAGCTGCTGTCTCTGGGGTGACACCTAGACCCCTCAGACATCTTATGTAAAATCATTATTTTGAGTGTGAATAAACTAGTCTAAAGAGCTTTGTCTTTTGAAAGCAGTAAAATTATCATTAAATATATGCTACTGTAATTAATGTAGAAGAAATCTAAATAACATAAACGGAAGGCAGTTTGTGGATAACAAAACCTGATCCCCAAAACGTAGAAGCAGATAGCAAAGAGCACACAAATGGAGAGAACTGGTAGTAACACAAACACTTCCTCTCCCCCTAAACTTAAATAGCAAGGACTTCCTGAGCCAGGAAGCTCTCAATGGATTTTCTTCTCCCCTTTGGGTGTGGAACATGGTTGGTCATTAACAAACACAAGAAATGTTTTTAGCAGCCACAGCAACCCAGGGAAGGCGTTCCACAACTCGCCCCTGTGATATATACCTCCTTGTGAACCTTCCCCCTGCTGGCTGCCCTGTAATGCCTCCTGCTTCTCATACCAAGAGAGGTGGTAAAAAAGCAGTCCATATCCAGTTCTCTATGGAAGACCATTATAATTTCCCCTTTGCTTAGCTCTTAGAGCCTGAAAAATTATCAGATCCTCTGCTTGCCACACACCTGGAGTCCCCCAAGCATCACATATCATTATCAACTCCATAGCTACAAACCAGACAGCAAAGGCTCTGTATATGTTTCTGTTGTACACATAAATAAGGGGGAATCTGGGGTCCAAAACCAAAATATGGATAGCTTCAAGTAGACAAGCTGTTCAGTGAGCACACAAATACACAAATTTGGTTTCTTTAGGGTCTACCCTATTTTAGTTTTCCACAGCCATATCCTGTGGCCTTCTGTCCAATGGAGGGCAGTAGTTTCAGCCCTTTTGTTACAAGAGGCACTGTTTTCCTGAAACTTGAAAATCTTTGAGAAGTCAATACTTTTACCAGATTTGGTTGGAATTGTGACTATCATGCTGAAAAATGTTCATAGTGAGCTGAAGGACTGATGAAGACACACACAGACATCATGATGGCATAAGCCATAAGGCTTCCTAGGAAGCTGAGCTAAAGCGTACATTGAACTAATAAATTAGTACTCACTCCAAATCACATTTTTCATATGATCTATTCTTTTATGAGCAGAAAGGAATATTAGGCATGTAAATCCTTTATTCATTAACAAGATAACAGACGTGCTAACATAAAAGCATTTTTATTTTACATATGAAAAGACTTTTAATCAATTTTATAAGAAAGCATTTACCTTCTTTTTTCTATTGTTTTAGTGATGCAAAAGCTGAGAAATCCTGAATTAATTGCAGAATGAGTTAGTTAATAAATTAATCATCCTGCATATTATTTTACTTTGAAATCTCAATGCTGATCCAGAACTGGCAAAGAGAATGAAATTCTACAGATAAGACGTTAATATGGAGGGAATAATTTAATCAGAGCAAAAGACTGATTGTTTGGTAGTAATAGAGATGGAGGAAGGGTGAGAAAATACCTGCCTGACCCCAAATTTAAATCCTTTTAAAATGAAACTGGGTCCACCCTCAATAAAGCAGCCTTATGCTACATATTGGCATGTTTGGCACATTGGAGATTATCACAACAGTATAACACCAGTCTGCATTCCCATTTCCAAATATGATTCAATAGCTTCAATCCAAATTTGCTTGCTTAATGCCTTTGTGCATCTTCTTTATTATGCAGATACTCTCAATGCACTTGCAATGAGTTCCCATATCCTTCCTATTATTTCAGACACAGTGAAGCAGCTCAGGTGGTTTTGAACCAATGTGCAAGCTGTCCATTTTTCTTGTCTCATGGCATCATTTCTGTTGAGCAGCTCCTGATCTTGGCTGCAATATATGGTCTTGAAAGATTTATTTGAGAGTGTTGTTTTTCCCTCTTTGCTCTAAAATGTTGAACAGCGATTGCAGTTAGTTGAGACATGCTGATGACATTGACAACTTAGACACTGCACAGCTCATCTCTGAGAGGAAGAAACTGCAACATGTTTTAGGAATAGTAAATGCAGCTTTGAAGATCAGTTAACTTTCTTCACCAAGACAGATTGTTTAAGTGGAAAAATCCCTTGAACATATTTTGTGCTTCTATTGTATCATTTTATAATGTCCTACCACAGCACATAAAACAATGTGCAGTTTACCTAATATGGCAAGCTGCTTAACATTTCAAGACTTTAATTTTTGTCTTTCTAATTTTTACCTACTCTATTAAAATAAAACCTTTCCAGTGAGAATATCCACCAGATCCTGCTTGTACAAATGATTAGGAGGATTGTCCATGTCAGCACTTTAAGGAAATGTATAGAAACTTCTCTAGTGAAAGTGTCACATGTGAGGTTATTTTACAAGACATATTCTTCTTAGATTAAGAACCAGGTTCCTGACAGAGTGATGTAAAATATGAATATATTGGAAAGCACTAGTTTCTACCAAACCCAAATGGGTGATGGATAAAGGTTTCAGAACTAACAGGATCAAATTCTCATAATTCCTGTTTACTTTGATTTAAATATAATTCTGAGCTTGCTTCTCCTTCCAGAAACCTGAAAATCCTATTTCACAGCCCTAAGGGCAAGTTGGCCAGCACTGGAGCATTCACTGAAAATGGGAATTTGTAATTCTCTTCTTTTGAAAACTGAAGATGCAGTCACTCTTGAGTGTTTTAATGCCATAGGTTACATGACCTTGATTAAGATCCCTATAAGATTCCTAAAGCACCCTTGGGATAGGATTAATGTTGTGTCACTGTATGCATATAATATTTAATTTTGGTAAAATACCTTCAAGTAGGCAATGTGTATATTACCGGGCTTGGGATGCAGACAGATTCCTGAGTTCAGGTATATATCTTAGCCAAATACCAACTCTGTCTGACAGCAAAACTTAGGTCCCCTTTACCAGGATGTAGGAGAGGAATCACGGAATGATGTGAATAGGTTCCTGTTGTGGGTAACTGGTGGCAGTCCCGAGGGACATCACAGTCTGCATCAGAACATGACTCAAGACACAAATTCTGGGCTCCTAGGGAAGGCAGCTTATCCCTCCTGTCATAGGACAAATCCCACCCTGGAGTGTCCGCTAAGTAAAAATAGTTCTAAATGCTCAGCTGCGAAATATAGCCACTCAGAAGAAGAGGATGAGAACAGAACAGGAAATTTGTATAATGGATCTTGAAGAAACCAGAAAAGTACTATTGCTCTATGCAATTATAAATATAATAGCTCCTTTTTGGAATGAAGAAAAAAAAATCATGTGTCTGTTATTTTTATATTACCCTACTGCTATATTATGTTATATTCAGACCATCTACAACTTGAATGGAATTACTGTGTACCAGACAGTGATGAACTATCCAAATCATCTGTTTTCCCCTTGTGAGTACAAAGAAACAGTCACCATAACCACTTCTCTCTCTTGAGTGTACTAGCAGCCCTGGACAAGCAATAGTTCCTTCCTCTTGAGTAAATATACCACAGCAGCCCTAATCACTAGTGGCACATTTACATGGCCTAAGTCACGAACCCAAAGTGCAAAAATACTCACTGCCCCCCACCTCTCCCTCTGCTCAGGAAACACAGCATTACCTTTTTTAAGCTCTTTACATGTCCACTCTTCGTACATCATCTTTTGATTTATCCCAAACAAAACCAGCTCAACTTAAGAGGATTTCTTGTGTCTGGAGATGTTAAAAACACCGATTATCTGCTGATGTGTTAGAGTGTTAAGCCAAAATCAAGCAGCAGACCTTTATCACCTCAGACCACAGCACCAGTTGTGCCCTGGCCTTACATCAGACAGGCCCTTCGGTCAGACCGTGACACTGACCACAGGAGATCGTCCAGGTTGAAAACAGCACGTTCTTCACTTGGTGGTCACTATGCTGACTGGGACATGTGGGACAACAGTTGCAGGTGAGTAGCAAGAAAAGAAGGAATTAGAGTCGGTTTCCCAAACTAACTCTGCCTGTGTCACTGATCATGCCAAGCACATCCCTCTCCACCACCTAAGAAGAACTTAGGCTAAGAGGTACCTCTGGAGGTCATCCAGTCCAGCCCTTCTCAATGCCAGGATAACTTCAAAGTTAGATCAGGGGACAGCAAGCATGCTCTACACCTCTTAGTCGTGGATAGACTGAGACTACACACTCTTGTGCTTCTCAAGCAGTTATCTGCATATAATTACAGGGACGGGGATCATCTTCTACAGCAGAGATGCCACCCAACAGACTGACTGGGATACTGTAGTTTCTGATCATGGAATCAGGCTAAGTCAAAACACTTCTCAAATCTTTTCTTCAAGTCCCAAACTCTCCTGTTTCCTCCAAGCAATTATCACCTCCTGCATGCAAGCAGGAGCTGCAGTTCTGCCTTTAGCTTTTAACCTGTCTTGCTCTACTTGTTTCTTCCTCTCTTCCAATGCCTTTCACATTCTTGAAGGGCGGAATCCCATCTCCCATCATGAAACCAATCTAATACAAGTGCAGGTCCTCAGTACCAGCCATGCAACTGAGGGTAACTTGAAGAAGTGGTTTCATCCATAGGTGTTTTTTAACATTTTGGTGACCCCTCACCAGCATATTCCTCCCTCAAGAAGCCAAAACATCTTCTTTCAGAGTCTTCTTCCAGGACACACAAGATGTCGTCTGCATATAGAGATGCATGTGGCTGCTTCATGAGGATCTTCATGTTCTAATTCAGTTGCCACATCCTGCTCCTCAGGCACAGATGTTACCTCGTTTTCCACAGGTTCTGGGAACACATGGGGAGTATGGCATTTGGCGAAGATTCTTCAAGCACTAAAGACCCAGAACTGCTTGCACTATCACAGCCTCTGCTCTCCATGTGCAGCTACAGCAAAAAATTACACTCACCTCTGTTTAAGAGAAGGCACCAGATCATTTAATGCATGTTTTGACATCAAGGGGATTAAAGTGGTGTTTGTGCATGCTCTGGACTGGGGATGCTCTCCTAATCACTGCTTTACTTCTGTGAAGAGTCACACCAAAAAACTTTTATTCTCTAAAAAAGGTATNTAAGCTGAAACCAGGACAAAGAGATAAAATGCCTTAAAGTAGAAGTAATAATGATAGTGATGGCAAAATTATTCTAGCCCTTAGCTAGTATTTTTAAAGACATTTTTAAAAGAAAAGGCTTTTATTCACCTGATGTTTGTTTTCTGTGTCATACACTTGACTATGTGTGTAGAGCTTGGCTGTACATTAATAAAAGAATTGTAATCAAATCACAGTCTGCCAGAGACAAACCTTTGCTTTCAAAAGTTAGTATAAAAAATACAGTACAGAATTAGACTCAGAAAGCAAATGCTGTCATGTTCCATCTTTCTTAAGCAAAATATCAAGGGAAAAGTATAAGAAGTGGAGAAAACTCCCAATGTTTAATGAAATACTTGAGAACATATGAAAAAACAGAACACAAGTGTCCTGAGGTAACAGATCTCAGATCTATGAGTAGTATTTTTATCTTTGATGTGTCCAAATCTATTTAACATGTTTCTCTTCGTTTGCTGCATGAAACTTGGTGTAAGCTACTCAAATTTAGAAATATCATAAATAGTATTTTTATGAATTATATATCAGCTCATTCATGTGGAAAGATGGGAACACTTTATGAGCACTATCTTGATTCTAAGATGGGGAGGAAACTGTCCACCACCGTAGCTTTCATCTGGAGAATGTTTATTCAACATACTTCCTTACAGCAGACATCTTTAGTCTGGGGTAAATCTTATATTATCCTAATATTATTAATGAAGAATTTTACTTAAATATGGATTAGAAATGCTGCAGTGGAGGTACCAATGTATCTGCAAAGCTTACCAGCACTGCTAAGAACAACATCACCTTTCAGTCTAGTTTCACTAACCAAAGCTTTACCTGAAGATTGGTGCCTTCATCCTTCTTTTCTAAATCTAAGGATAAATAACTCAGCAATATGCATTGCCTTTTATTCATTGCCCAGTGAATGCACACCAATTATGGCAGATCCACATGTAATCTACTTTTTAGATTAGATAGAATGAGCGGCATCATTCCTGTTATTTTGAAAGACCATAGCAGTTCCCCTCAGCCCTTTGGCAGAGTGGTTGTGGATTTTTACTTTTAGGGAAGAGCAAACAGCTGATGAGATGCCTAACTTGAAGATGGCCAGGATAGGAGAGCTCCACACTGTCTACAGACTAACCCCAGGTGGTCTCACTGTTTGTGCACTAGATATTTGAAATCCATTTTCAAGCGTCTAATTCTTCCTGGTGTTGGGCAGGAAAAGTAGGAACTTGAATTTCATTCCTTTAGTTGTTCTAATAAGCAGCTAAAATTTAAACATTGCAGTCCTTTGTTTTTTATGTACCTAAATCCTCTTAAAAAATCTAAAAATTTTAGTAATTTTATATGAAAATATAGGAAGACTTCCATGATTTGGAATACATGCAATGCCTGTGATATGGTTCCGTCATTTGGAGGTAAACACTGTGACACCTGAGCTGTTCTTCCTCATGTTCCTAGCTGCAGACAAGTAGTGTTGCTTGTGGAGTGCACAGTCAATGCACCCAGCTACGTGTGCAGCTGTGGGTGCAGTGAGCCAAGCAGACTTGCAAGTTGGCAGGTTACGTGGGAGTTAGCACAGCTGCAAATTTGCTCATCAATTCTATCTGAATTCATTATTCTGGATGTCCTGGGAAAATCAGCTGTCTGGGAAATCTTCCAGGGTGCTCTTTCATAATCAATACAAACTACCAAAAATATTTGCATACACATACTACAATGCATCTGTGAGGGCATTGGCACTGAGGCAGAGCAGAGGCCTTAAAGTTCTCAACCTTTAATGATCAGTCTGAGATAAGACCTCATGCATCTCTCGATTAGCTAAAACATGTCAATTTTGCATTAATTGCTGTGAACCTGGATGAGATCCACCTCTTATTGCTGCAAGTGAGCAGAAAAGGGGAGAAATTCAGCAGAAAGGGAAATGCCTGCTCACGGGTGTGCACCCCTTTGTGAGTGTGCCTGGGTGGTGAGCAGAAGCAGGTCTTAGGCTTAGGAATGACAGAGTCCTCTGCTGTGTGAAGACTTGAAGTAATGAAAGCTTTCGTTTCTAGCCAGATGATGACCCAGTGATGTTTTCTCATAGGTATAACTAAAAGACTCGATTTTGCCACCTTCTTAATTTGAGTACTTCTTATTTTATATCTCAAACTTACAAAAATTTAATTTCCCTTTAAGAGTGGCTGAATTGCTAACTGGGCTGCAATTGGCATTTGTCTCAGGCTGATCCAGTGATCTCATTTCAGATGAACGCGAGCCCAGTAGATATGAAGACAATCCCGAAGGCACAGGTGCTTCCAGGTTAACGTTACATTTACCCTTGTTCATTGGTGTCCATTGACCAGAGGGAGAATCTGGGACCAAAGTGATTATAGTGGGTGAAATGTGAATGTATGGAAAGGGAGGGTGAGGAGGTGGGCTCTTACAGAGCTCTGACTTTCAGGGCACCACAGGGCACAGCAGCCAGGGCCCAAACACTCAACAGGGAGTCCCTCCTCCTTAGCCTGACTCAAGGCTGTGTGATGCTCCTGTTTTTTCCTCCAGCCCTTTGTAAACGCTCTCGAGTCTTTCATCATGTACATCAAAAGGAATTCTAGAAGAAACAGATGCAAATAATCTAATCATAAATCCTACCATATCAGGGACTTTGCATCAAGCAGTGGAGGGCTGCAGGGGGAGAGAAAGGTTCTTTGATTTCCTTGGGCATGGAGGTGGCCCCCCAAGACTTGCTGTGTGAAGGTGTCCCCCCCGCCCTTTCTGATGATGAAGGCTGGGCTCATGGCTTGTTAAAGCGTTTGTGTCAGACATGGCAAGGTTTTAAAATTGCTCAGAAGTCAGCATGGCGTGAGTGGGAAAGCGTGACAGTGAGACAACGAAAACAAACAGACAAAATAGCCTCACATGCAATCTGGTGAAAAAGTCTCAGGTTTCCATAGCATCCACCAGCAACCCTGTCACCTTCCTCCTTAGGACACACTTTTGAATTCTAGCACAAACAACCCTTCTTTGGTTAGGCAGCTACTTTTGTAAAACTTCTGTGTAATAAACAGTCCCCATAAATTCATTTCACACTTTTTTTTATCTTTCCAGCTGAATGATTTGGAAGGAAGCGACCTTCTTAAAAATGAACTTGTCACAGACATGAGTTTAGAACTTGAGAGTTTAAAAAAATGAATGTATTATAAGAGTCAAAACTGGAAGAGAAGACAACCAAGCCATAGAAAGATATTTTACTTCAAGTGATTATTAAAGCAGCATGAAAGACTGTCCTTGCTATTTTTCTCCTTTTCTCTACTTTTTTTCTACTTTATTTGAGCATTCGAACTCCTTAGATCTCCCATTGATTTCATCCTCAGGCAATTTCTTTTTCTTTACTTCACTTTTATCTCACCATATACAATGCTACATCCAAGACTAAGTTCATGGATGTTTGTTCCAGAAATGCCGACTTACTTTTACAAGCTGTTGCACAGGGTTTTTTATATGGATTAAGGATTTAGAATGAAGTCTCCAAAAAATTGTGGAATACACAAAAAGCAGAAAAGTCATAAATAAAAGCTGTGAGGACTTCAAAGACTTCTGGAGATGTTGTGAACTTCTATTGAAGACATGTGAGGAAGGAGAGAGATACAATTAGATGCAACAGTACCTCGTATCAAAGAAGATGGTGTTATGGATTTGTAAAAGCTATTTAACATAACTACTAAAAAAAAGGCAGTCGTAGTAATATTAGAATTCATTTAAACTTTACTAAAACTGTACCCTTTTATCCTGCTGATAAATCTATTCGGAATCTATTTTTCAAATGTGCTGTGTTACTGAGAATGATATTAATATTCAATGAAGATATAGCCATATAAATTATCTCATTTCTAAAACAGAGTAAAAAAGAGGATGATTCACTAGTGTTTGATCCCAAGTTAAGAAAGTGTTTCACTTAAGTGCAGATTGTAGCAGCCATGAGCAGCATTAATCCCCTTCTGCTGTTGCGATGAACATGGAGAAGCTGTGGGGGATCAGCAGAAGGACTCCGTGTGAAACAAGCCTCATCCTTTCTGTAGGAGAAGGTCTGGAAGTAGGGGTGGGAGGCAAGGCTACCCAGCTTCATGCCCAGGAACTGAGGGCTGCAGTTGCATATGTCAAAGGGGTAGAAAAAGGAGAAAAAAAGAGCACGCAGAACAGCCATGTATCCATTGCTTTCCCAGATAACCAAGAAGTGCTGTTGTATATTCCCATGGCATGGGACCACGGTTGTTCCTCCTCCTGGGCACTCACTCCAGCGTGACCATCCTCCTCCACTGCCACTGTCTGTGATGGGAGCCAGCAGGCGCTCACTGCAGTGAGGACAGGTTCTGGCAGCAGAATAGATACTTGGATATCAAAAACAGGCCAAGGGCTTGGCTTTGATGATCCATCTGCAAAATTTAATAAGACCAAGGCCCGACTTTGAGGGGTCTCTGAGAAAAGATTGTCCTTCCTACAGAAAAGCTTTACAGAAGGTGTGCGAGGGCTAGATTAAAAGTCAGTTTTTTGCTTTCACCTGTTGATGAAATAAGTTTAAACCCTCCCTTTATCCTCACAGGTCACTGTGAGGTAGCTTTCAAATAAGCTTGGACAACTGAAGCAAAAAGCCTTAGAGACAGAGCTCCAGACTCAGACAGTTCAGTTTGAATCAAATCAACTGATTTATAAATATATTTGTAATCTAATAAGTATTCAGGAGACAAACAGGGTCTCTGCATCAGAACAAAGCGATGTCAGCAGTTTTCTTCCAAGAATGATGAACTTGGTTAATCTGAAGCATCTGCTCCTTGGCTGCTCTGAGTCCTTTGCATTGTGAGGAGAGTTCACATTGCAGTTTTTTCTGGTCAAGCTCAGACCAGTGATGGTCACAATCTGCCTCAGCTTCTGGAAATATTTTGCGCCACTTTTTGTGGTTGCCCCTGGTCATTCTGTTGGTGATGGCAAATGTGTGAAAAAACTGGGCTCATGGTTAAAAGAGACAGACACTGTCTCTATGAGACAAATACCATTCTGTATTTGCTATTAAAACATGTTGTTAGAATGTCACTCACTGTTGGGTTTTTTTAACAAAAATGAGCAAATATTGCATCTTTCATCTTTCTTGTGAAAATTGTTTGGAGCGTTATAGTAAGGTGTCTCCAAGCAGCTGCAAGTCCAGGTCTTCCCACTTTTGTTTTGAATGAACATAGATCTAGAAATGCCACAGAGCTTTGGCAGATGCTCAGCCCTTGCAATCAGAAGAAGAACAGGTGTCTCTGGGTAGTCAGACAGCCACCCTCCCTCCTTCTCCTTGCCAGCGTCCCAACATCTTTTGCAAATGTAGAGGTGGTTCTGCATAACTTTGCTTCTCTTTCTCTGAGACCTCCAGATTGTTGAGTGGAAATGCTTTTTCTCCTCCAAGGACATGCTTTCTCAAGTAGCTTGAGGAGCTTGACAGGACTGCATTTATTCCTATTGCAGCTGATTGCCTATAGAGCTATTAGGTCAGGAGGGTAGCCTTGACTGCAGCATTTACATTATAGGTTTACATTCAGTATCTTAATACCCTGCAATTTATTTTCATTTTAGTTGGTCCCACATCCCATCTGTATGCCTAATTTAGTGTGTAAAAAAAGGGGCCTCGAATCAGGGTTAAAGAAGATCACTCCAGGTAAGATGCAAGTGATACTAGTGGCTTGGCGGGATGAAGAACAGCAATGGGAGTGTAAAGGATGACAGAGATCAGAAGAGTGGGGAAACCCATTAACTATTCTTTTCAAAATGAGAACCAAAGACCAGCATTTTATTTCCAGCCCTTACCAGATGATTGAGTAAGTGCAGGATCAGCCTTACTTCTGCCTGTACCTGCCCAGAAAAGGGCATTCCTGTGGCATGCACATCTCACTGCTCCCCCTCTTGCCTGCCTGTGAGCACAATATAATTTAACCTATAATGTCTAGTTTCACAAGTAGAAGAATAATGTTTCAGCATTTATGGTTGGAGGGGAGGAGGAAGAGAGAGAGAGATGCATAATTATCACACATGCTTCACATGCATTACTATGTGCAAGCATATGCTCTGAAAATGTAAACCTTCACTAAAGCAAAAATTATAGATGTCAGACTTATAATGTAAAATTTAAAATACAGGTGAAAGAGTAATTCACTAATCTAGCTATACTTAATAAGAAAATCAGGATGCTGTTGTGAGTTCTGCTAATTTTTCCAATGTCACTTGGATATTTTGCCAATAAATTATCTTGCAGTGTCAAAATTAATCACTGACTCCTCATCGGTGATTGAAATCATTCTATTTTCCCTGGAGATATATACCTATGAAAAATTTAAGAGGTATCAGTCATGGTCTCTCTTTCCAATGTTTATAAAGTTGTATCTTTGGATAAGAATGTTTCCAGTCTTCTTGTCATGCTAGAAATCAGATCTGAGGTCTGGTATATTTACAGAGAGGATCACTGTGCTTAAGTAGACTGCATCTCATCCCTAATTTTTTGAAGTTATATAAAATAACTATTCTGGGGCTGTCTCTGTTATTTGTAGATCCCTGGTAATGGGATGAAAAAAGATCTCGATATATGTTGAGAGAATTAGGCTCTAGATTTAAGCATACAGCATATAATTATATAGTATAAGGCTGTTGCAGAACAATGCCAGATGCATTCATTTCGTGTCACGTGTTCTGAAATTGTGTATAGTCGAACAATTCAGATTTGCATTCTGCACAATTTCTTATGCAGTCGCATATAATTTGCTATTTTCCCATAGCACATTAGCTGTTTGCTGATGGTATAAGAAACGCTTGATAACCGTGTAGCAGCTAATGTGTCTTATCATTAAACTATCGGACGTTTTACTGGAAATCAAAACTTCATCGTAAAATTCAAATAAACATTTCACAAGGATCATCACACAGGATGTATCATATTAAACCCATTGAAAAAGCAGTTCTCTGAGGTATCTTTCACAGGCAATTGCTTCCAAGCAGTTTTCCATTACTGTTGAGATTCTAGCCACAACAAGCGCCTTTAATCCAGTTCCTAAGCTCGATTAGGGAAATGTCTGGATAAGACGTCCAAAAATGCCCTTCTGCCACTTCCACGGGAAAAATCGACAAAAATCTTCACGCAGGCTGTTAGAAATCACGTGGTCTAACTGTAAATGGAGAGTGGGATCTGCACCCTGAGCATGGATGGAGCAGAGATATTCAACATATGCACCTTGTACTCACCCTCTCTCTCACTTATTACTTATTCGCAACGTAACTCATAGATATAAAGCCACCAATATCTTTCAAAACCTTTTTCTTTTATGTCTGAGTCAGAGCCAGTTTTTGGCAAAATTCAGGGTTTTTTTTGTTTGTGCACAAAGGACAATTTACCATGCTGTAATGCATCCCTAGGGCAGAGAGTGGGCAACGACCGGGCAACACATAGAGAGGAGCTTCAGCTGCTTCCAGGTCAAGATGTAGCCCTTGGTCCCTTATTTGAGCCTTCTGTTTCCTCTCCATGTGAAAAAATGAACTCAGAAAGTCTTCCTAGGAATCAGTTTTGCTCATTAGCCATGAAACCTGCTCATTTCCTGAAAAGTCCATAGTGTAATGTCCGGGTAGCACAGGTCAGAGAAAGATTAAGCAGTCAATTTATTTTAGAAACTGAGAAAGAGAAAAGTGAGCTTGACCTATTAGTCATTTTTCACTCCCACCCAAACTATTAGATAAGTCTGAGATAAAGTACTTGAATTCATTAAAATTTCTGAAGAATAGAAAGGACTGTTTTTTAATTTTCCATCTCTTGCTCTCTCAGAAGACAAAAATCCCTGTAATTTCATAGGTCAAGTTATGATTACATCCATTTTGATAAAATGCTGAATTACAGAACAGATAGGACTTTTCAGTTCAAATTTATCGTACTTATCATACTTATCATGGACTCCTGGATGACAGAATTGACTTCAGAGGAAGCTGGGAATTCTCAGGAATTCTGTAAAACATGAGCTTTGTTGACACTCATTGGATTGGCAAGCCTGGTTTGATATATGTGACCTTTTGCTCCGTCGTCCATAAACAGAAACAGCATAATAAAAAACCACAAGAAAACAATTTTCTTTCAAGGGTCTTCAAAGTTCACACATCAAAGGGAAAGCTGCAAAGCTGCAGCACGAAAACCTGATGGTTTGGGTTCCCAGAGCTACTAAACAATGTCATTTCTGCCAACTTGTTGATAGGTAGAATGAGGAGCATTCACACCGCCCACACTTGGGATCTCAACAGAGGTGCCCACAGCAAGTGCTTGGGCTTCATGAAGTTGCTTGGTGGGCTCCTCCAAACCCTTCTATTTCTCAACCACCCTCTCAAGCAGCCTGTGTTGACTTCAGAGGGATCCTCAGATCACTGGGCCACAGTCTTTCTCATTTATGTGCAGAGTCTTATAGACAAAGTGTAGACATCCCCAAGAGTTGGGAAGACAAGACGCTCATGCCTGGCTGTGTTTTGGGGAATACTTTGGGGCATGAGGAACATTTTTGGTTAACAGGGAGCCTGGTATTAATCATGCCTTTATTTAGCAAACAAGGTGCCAGATAATCCTTGGATCCACAGTTATATACCAACAAAAGGTCCTTGGAGAGGAGGTTTACCACTGTCAGCAAGGCCACCTTAATGGCAGCATTCTGGAGCAAGTATTGAGGTGGTACCAGGGAAGCTGATTCCAGTTCCTGACCAATCTCATCTTTCTCAAAAGAAATACTATTAGCTCCCGCTAAACTCTGCGCAAAGTGCCAGATTTAGGCGGTGGTACCGTGCACCATGACAACACAGGTGCTGAGGGACCACCAAGGTTAACTGAGACGCCTCATGCACAACTGACTTTGGAGAAATAGGTTCGAACAACTGTGAAATGGAAGATAACCTAAACAGCTATCTGAGCCGAATGCCAGCAGCAACGCAAAGCTGTCATAGGGGAAGGATGAAGGCAGAGACATGCTGCTGGAGAGACTGGCTCATTTCCAGTGAAGGCATTCGCCCCACCAATGCAGCCAGCCCGGCCATGCCGGCTTGCTGCCTTGCGCCGGCAGCCCCTCAACCGGGGTGCCCAGCTCCCCAGGTGCTGCACCCGCAGGATGAGGCCCTCCTCGGCTTCGTGCATCCCTCACTCCTGGTCCCGCCACGCTGCCCCGGCGGGCCAGGGCCGCCCCAGCAGCGGCACAGGGGAGGGTAGACCTGGGAAGGGCAGGAGCTGCCGTGCCCGCCGGTGCTCGGTCCCCCGTCCGCTGCTCGCCCTCCCGGCGGTGCCGCTCGCTGCGGAAAGCAGTTGCNGAGCGGGGGGCGGGAGCTGCTCGACGGGGCGGGGGCTGTCACGGGGCTGGGACGATAAAACCGGGGGTAATTGCATTTAGGCAAATGAGGCTGCCTCGGCCCTCCCCGTCTCCAGGTATATAAAGTGGGGAGCGCTCCCGCCGACGGCCAATGCGCACGGCGAGCAGCGCCCGCCCTCCCCGGTGCAGACGGTGCGTGTGTCTCCGGGAGCGTGTCCGTCCGTCCGTCCGTGTGTACCTATATGCGTGAGGATGCGCTTGTCTATATGTTTGTGAGGGTGTGTGCGTGTGTGCTTCTATGTGTCTGCCTATATGCGTGTGCGGGGCCAGGGATGGGGGGTCTGTGTGTGTGTGTGTGCATCTACGGGATGGGAGGGGGTGCCTATCCGTGCCTGTGTGTCCGCACGTGCGGGTCTCTGTATGTGCAAGGATGTTTTTTTGTGCCTGTCCCGATGTGTGTATCTGGACGTGCGAAGGGATGCGTGTGTACCTTTAGACATGCGTGGCGCTGTGTGTGGAGAGCTGTATCCCGACGTGGGTGCGTGCATCTGAGGCGTGTAGCTGTTTGTGCGAGGGGCTGCGAGTTTGTGACTAGGTGCGTATGTACCTGGAGATGTACGTATGTGCTTGTGAGTATCCGGACGGGTGTGCATGTGTGTGAAGGCGTGGATACCTGGACCTATATCCACCCGTAGAGGGTGTGCGTACGTATGACTCTGCATGTGGCGGGGGTGCCTCTGGGTGGGCACGTCCGTCTGCCTGCGCACCTGGCTGCATGCGAGTCTGTATGTGTGGGGCGCGCGTGTATCCGGAGGTGTACCTAGNGTCGCCCCGCAGGAGGAGCTGCCGCTGCCCCTGGAGCACTTCCTGCAGAGGATGGCCCGCAGACCCCGGCCCCAGCAGTTCTTCGGCCTCATGGGCAAGCGGGATGCCGGTGAGCGGGGCGGGGGGTAGGGGGGCTGGCTGCCTCTCACGCCTCTCTGCATGCCTCTTCTCCTACTGCCCCTCCAAACTTTACAGCCCTTGTCGCTCGGTTTTAACACGTCGACCCTTTCCCGAAAGTTGCGACGCGAGTTGTGTTTAGCTTTGGTTTGTGGGGTTTGCTTTCTTTTCCCCAAAATTTAATATCAGGTAAACCCGCCAACTGGAAAAGAGCGGGCTTCACGTGGAAGTGCTAAGCGCACACCAATTCCAGCCTGTAAATACCAGTAAGGAGTATCACAACAATTCGCAGGTCAGCACCTGTGCCACTGGATTGCACGTATTGTGCAATGTGTGCACTGAATTGCACAGACCCCGGATTGTGTGGAAATTGGTTGTGTATATAATTATTGCCGTGTCTTCTACGTGTTTACTGAATCAAGAATTGCTCAGAACAACTTGGAGCTAAACAGATCTAAATTGTGAGGGTTTAGCTGAAACGAGATTTTGTAGTCTATTCAAAAAGAAATGCAGTTGCAAATGATCATCTTAATTTCCCTTAACTGGAATACCTGTAGGGTAGTTTCTGTATTTGATTCTTCAAAGCATCGCAGTAGCACCGTCTGTACGTGCCAGTCCTTTTTCAACAACTTTCTTTCCTTTTTTCCTCTTTCTTTTCCTCTTCCGATCAGGATATGGCCAGATCTCTCACAAAAGTAAGTTAAAAAAGTGCTATTATTTTAAGTAATTATTAGAAGATATTCAAATAGGGAATAGCGTATTTAAGGGGATTAGTTAGAAGGTGACTGGGTTCAGCTAAGGACTGGCAGCACTGGTGGTAGAGAAATGTTCTGTTAAAGGATTGAACCCCCCTCAGCGCAGCCGTGAGCCTGTACCTCATCTGAGCTGCCACAAGCTTTGAGATTTCAATCCACATTAATGTGTGGATGTTGCAGCTCTCTCTAATTTCCCATGGGGGGGATTCTGTAAGCCTTTCTCATAGGCAAGGCAGGCTTACTGCCAGACTTGGAGAGGAGCAATTAAGACGGCAAAATCTGGAAAATTAGAATAGTGCATTCCCAAGCCCCCGAGAATGATTCCACAGGAGAGCCCATGTCGTCGCATGCGAGATACTGCATCTGTGCTCTCGGTGTTGTCTGGGTGGGAATCAGACCCCGCTCACCGCAGGGGCAGATTGATGATGTGCTGCCATACAAACAAGCATATCTTGCCCCATTGATAAGCGTGCCTTGCTTTGCTTCAGTGTAACACCAAGCGGGAGATGGTATCAGCAGTGTGGTTTTACCTCGTTCTGCACAGTGATAGTTTCATTCTCTGAATTTATCTGAAGATGCTTAGACAGGAGCTGAAAGACTTTTAATAAGTAAAAATGATCTTGTATTCTGTGAGACCTCCTCCGTCCACAGAGGTCAATAACTGTCCTGGTGTTCTGTTAACCACAAGATTTTATCACTAGGATTGTGTATTGGAAGACCAGTCAAAGAGTCCAATACAAAACTCATGCCAAATAACCTGCTGACTAAAGTAAAAAATTATAGCCTTCTGAAACTGCTTTAGCTTGAATTAATACCTGTGAGGCCTGAGGACCATCTGTCTTGCTTTGTACATGAATTAGCCAAGCAAAACTCTTTCCAAAGAGAAATTTCTAAGTTTGCCTCCAAAGTCAGCTTAGAGAAAGAAGAACGGCTCCTTTTTGTTCCTTATCTGACAACATAGCTACCACTATATCTGATACATGCTGTAGGCCAAAACTTGGAGTAATTTATCCTTTACACGTCCAGTGTCTTGAGGAGTACTAATAGGACAGGGAGGTAATATCTGAACTCATAAATACTCCAAAAATAGAGCCAGACTGTCTAGCTCAGACGTGTCCAGACATAGAGTCCCATTGGCTTCCTCTCTAGTAAGGGCTCTGCCTGGCCTGCGAGGAAGATTTTTCTTCCACGTAACAGAAACAAAACACCAACAGGTAGAAGAGGTGCAACACACAAATGCAGGCTATACCAAGATAATGCCTTCTTGTGCATTTGCTGAAATCAATAGGAATTGTACCGGGGGAGGAGTAAGAATCAGTTATTGGCCATTGTTTTTCCATTATACTTAAAAAACCCACAAAACAAAACAAAGTCTATCTGTGTTACCGAGAAGATGTCAACTAACTGGCCTGTGCCTTGGTTAGTCTGATTAGTCAGGCTGATGTTCGTTCTCCATTGCCTGAGAGTGGTGTGAACAACCAGTCTGAGATGAACAGTTTTAGAGCTTATCTTCCTTCCTTGTGAGAACACGTTATCTTAAAAGCCTGGCTCTTTAAAATTCATTAAAACACCCCCAAATATATATTTTTTTCAGGGCATAAAACAGACTCCTTTGTTGGACTTATGGGGAAAAGATCTTTAAATTCTGGTATGTATATATCTAAATCTGGTACTCGGTAACATATAGCCTCTTCATTCTGTTGCCTCTGTTCTCTCCCAGTGGATGGAAGAAGCAGTCTATGTAGTGTAGACACAGACTTCTCTGAAAAAGGATTGGGCTTTTCTTTGTTAACCCAGATATTTCAGGGTGTGCTTCACTCCAATGCTTGAGATGATCAGGCTGGTCTGAGCTGCAGGCAAGGTCAGTAGAGGTCCCCAGGACACTTCCCTTATGGCCCTATCCTTGCCAGCAGCATGTTCTGCCCGTCCCTAAAGTGCTAATACAAGAAAAAACTAAATTTTACAGACATATTAAGAAAAATTCAGAGGCTGAAAATGTAAAGCTCATTTAAACTGTTGATCCAAATCCAGATCTTCCCACGTAAAGGGGTATTCTCATCATGTCTGGAGATCATTATTCCTCAAACTTGGAGCAGAAGGTGGAAGAGCAGAGATCTGACATTAACACCACCTCATTCTGCAAGTCAAGCTGTTAAACATTCCCAGCCTCTTCCAGCTTTTCATTTACCTAAAAAAAAAAAAAAAGCAACAAGCATTTTAAGCTTTGAACTGATACCGTGAATTTGTGTTATTTTCCCATAGAATCCATACAGGGCAGAATCCTCTGCCCTCACGTGCACAATCCCTGTGGGTAACTGCAGACTGCCAGTAGCTCTAGCTTCCCTGTGCTATAGGGCTGTACTGAGGAAATCCCTCACTGTGAACCATAAAATGTCAGTTAATTCCCCAGAATACGAATAAAAAAACCCAAAAAACTAAATGTAGTATGTATTTCATGTCTCTGAAATAGTTCTCACTGTTTTGTTAAATGGATGATAAAAGTTAAATTACTAGCTGACACCTTTATATTATGTGGATACACGCTGTGATCTACATTCTGCAATTATGGTTGTCAGTAACTTTTATTTTCAATTAAATCCTGTTCAGACTAGTAATATTGCTCTCTGCATCATTTCGCAAATTGCTATGCATCACGAATAATTTTGTGCAATTTTTTCTGTGGTGAAAATAGCTATTAAATGCATAATACCTGTAAATATATCTGCTATCACAAAGTAAATAGCCTGGAAGAAATAAATTTGGTTTGGTTTCCATTGGGATTGCATTTACATTAATATGAGAATGTAAAATACAGCAAATGTTTAAAAAAGGCAAAGATTTTTTTATTGCCCTAATTTCAAAATTGCTGGTATAGTCAAGATACCGTTATGTGGTATTTGTAACAAACGGGAATAATGAAATTTTACCCTGTTGGGCTATATAATACCTGCCTGACAGGTAAAACTAGAATTCACTGCTTTTCTGCCCAATTCCCTGAGAAGAAAATGGTAAGACGTTGCTTCTGCTCATCTGGAAGAGAAGATAGGTCCTAAGGAGTGCAAGATCAGGAGTAGGGACTCGGACTGTCCTTACTTCTCCCTACTGAAAGATGTTTAACTGTGCAGGACCTTTTTTTGGTGCTGTGCCTTAGTGCCATGGTTTTCTTCTTCTGCAGAGAGCCCCTGAGTCCCCTGGCAATGCGAAGGAGTTTGCACCACCTCACTGCTGGGCGTGAGCGTGGTGCTGATTTAAAGCCTCATGTGACAAAGCAGAGTACCAGCATGCTGGTGTCTCAGTGCCTGGCTTGGTAAAACGGGGTCTGACACTGGCTGTCTCCCAAGCTGTGCAGTCTGTCGATGAACGCTCCAGGTAGAAGCTAAAAAACCGTCACATGTACAGTGAAGATACCATAACAATCCATGTTGAGAAAGAAAACTCAACTCATTTTTGCATTTAGCCTGGCGAAAATTGAAGTCTTATTAATTTAGAACTGTCACTGATCCAACATGCCAGCTCCCTGCAGGACGCACTGCTGAATCCCCCCAAACTAGCTGTGCACTACGTGCAACAGTCAGGCACGCATGCGCTCTGTGAAAGCAATTCTCCCTTGGGGTTGAAGCAAAGATGATTCTGGTGACCAGCTATGTCACCCTATGGTCAGGCTCTGCCCAAGAAGGGCTCTTGGGGTTTTCCCTCTCATTTTAAAAGAGCAAGAAGGTGAGTTCTACTGCTACTAAATACCAAATATGTTACTGAAGACTATTGTGGTTGGTCCACAGGGTAATCTGAGGTTTGCTTAACTCCTGCTGCAGATTTTAGTAAAAGGTGCAGGGGTTAGGGGCAGGGTGGTTTTAAACCTGGCAACAGGCTGACTCTGCAGGATAGAAGGTGGACACGTCAATGCAGAAAGCCTCTACCCACAAATTGATCTGAGTGCTCAGATCCCATCAATTAGATGGATTACTGGAACGTAAAAAGGCTCTGAGTTAATGGAGCTTCAGGCAGCTTGATAGATGAGAGGTAGGAAGCACTGCTCAGACCTTGAGCCTCCTGGAGGATCATGTAGTCTGAGCAGTAAACCCAAATGAGAACAGCTGAGGGTTGTGTCAGGATCCTTCATCTTGGGTCCAAATGCTCTGATGGGGTCCAGCGGTGACCCAGCAGGCTGCAGGTCTCTGATGTTTCCTTGTGCTTGCTGGGGTTTATGCAAGGCTGTACCAAGTGCTTCATTCTGCTTCATTTTTTGCAGGATCCTCTGAAAGGAGCATAGCACAGAATTACGAACGGAGGCGTAAATGAGACATTCCCATGCATTATTTATTAAACTTCATTTGTTCCAATGGCCAATGCAGTGTAATATAAACTAACCACTGTACGGAATAATTATTTATTTAATAATAACCAATGTTTTGGTTTGTTTTGGGTTTTTTTTTTTGAGTTGTACATTCAATAAAATGATTATTTTTCATATTGTGGCAGCGATACATGTTGTGTAGGTGCGTTGTGGTTCTGAAAGGACCGGCAACCCTGGTGATGTCTTACAACAAAGCACATTGTTTGATATGACCCGTAAAGTTATGTTCACAAAACAAAGATAATATTCTTTTGTTTATTGAAAACGAGTCTATCAGCTTCACAGCCAGTGCAGAACAGAGCTGATGTACAGTCTAGTGCCTCAATTTGTTTTCATGGTTTATAATGTACTGTAATTTCCATATCAAAAAATATATTTGTATCATTGCAGCATGTTTTATGTTTTGTGACTACGTATCTATATATTTTAAAAAGAGGGGGTGGGTAAGGTTTGAATGTGAATCCCAGGTCTTCATTTCATAGTCTGGAATTTTATGATAGCAACATTTTAAATAAAAACTACTCTGGGGATTTTGCAACATACTTTCTTTGGTGATAGTGATGGCGTTATTTCCCAAGTTTGTCCGGAATGAGGCTCGGATCCAAGCGACAGTGGTCTGAGACTGGAAAGAAGTATCAAACTGATGTCTTCCTTTTGCAGGAAGGCTGTGAGCCTCCTCGTTCGGCTTTGGTGAATGCTTTGGGAATTTGCTACTGGAGACAGGCATTCCCAGGATTGCTCTGGGTCACAAAAGGTGCCGTCCATCCTAAACCTAACAGAAATTAAGTGTGTTGACTGAATGAAAAGGGCCTGATGTATCCCCTAACTCAAAGTGGAATAATTTGCTGTGGAATTCATTCACTATTGCAGGTTTATTATTTGAAAGCCAAGATTTTAATAAATTCTGGCTCTCAGATTCACAATAAAAGCACCTGTTGGCTTGAATCCATGCAATATAAAAGAAAAAAATGTGAGCGTAATTACATTTTTAATTAAAATTGCTGGTTACTATATTTCCAGGACAGTCCCAAAATGGCACATACATCTCACCAGATGCCAAGGCATCTGGAGATCTATAATATTTCCACCAGCTGAAAGCTACAGTTCTCTGTTTGATGCTACCATATGAGCTTTCATCACAGATGAATCAGCAGTGAAAACAGCCAGCATATACAAACCAAATTTCAATATAAGTAATGCAGAGTGATTAACTGGTTGCTGTTTTCCATTTCCGAAGTGAACTTGGCAACCTCCTTTTTTAAGTTTACCTGGGGCATCCCCACAACTGCACCCAGTGAGAGCGGGTGGGCATAGGACCTCCCTCCTTCTAGGTTAGGAGCAGCACCTGAGACTGCCCATGCTTAAAACAGACCCACTTCCAACTAAGTAGGACCCAGCTCTAGCGAGGTGGGGAGCTACATGGTGGGAAAACTGAGATAGACTTGCGATGGGGATCACACTCGTGTGAGACACAGGGGTTTTACTAGTGCTCTGCCAGCTCTTTGTCTTGCTGGGGCTAATTTTCAGACTAATAAACTTTTGTATCTGCTCCCACTGAGCTCAGTGAGTGGGGATAGCTGATTGCTGGGCTAACAGCATGGCAAAAGGAGTGCAGAAATGCATGTTGACTAATGCTCAGTGAAGGGTAAAAAGAAATAAAAAGCTTTAAAATGCTGTCCCCTGAGCCTGAAGGCTCATGGTGCTCCCAGAGCTCACAGCCCATGTGCACTGAATTGTGAGACACAGAGAGGAAAGAAAAAGCCCCACTGCTCACTCCCTGCAGCCTGTGCATCTCACAAACCTCCCTGCAGAAGCAATCACTGCAAACATATTTGAATCCAGAGAAAGCTACTCAAGACAGAATGGGTTTTAAGTGTTTGGAGGACAGCACAGATATTAGTTAACAGCACCCTGCAAAGGGCTGGGACTGAATTTTCTAGCAAAACCATAGATTTGTAGAATGGTTTGGGCTGGAAGGGACCCAGATTAAAGATCATCTAGTCCAGCCCCCTGCCATGGGCAGGAACATCTTTCACTAGATCAGGTTGCTCAAAGCCCTGTCCAACCTGACCTTGAACACTTCCAAGGATGGGGCATCCACAACTTCTCTGGGCAACGTGTTTCAATGTCTCACCACCCTCTTGTAAAAAATCTACCTTCTTTCAGTTCAAAACCATTGCACCTCATCCTGTCTCTACAGGCCTTGTTTAAAAATCTCTCTCCATCTTTCTTTTAAGACCACTTTATGTATTGAAAGGTCTTAATAATGTCTCTCCAGAGCTTTCTCTTCTCCAGAATGAACAACTCTGTCAGCTTTTCTTCATAGGAGAGGCGTTCCACACCTCTGGTCATTTTTGTGGCCCTCCTCTGGACCTGCTCCAACAGGTCCATGCCTTTCCTGTGCTGAGGGCTCCAGAGCTGGACACAGTACTCCAGGTGGGGTCTTATGAGAGCAGAATAGAGGGGCAGAAACACCTCCCTTGACCTGCTGGCCATGCTTCTTTTGATTCAGCCCAGGATACATTTGGCTTTGTGAGCTGCATTGTTGGCTCATGTCCAGCCTTTCATCCACCAGTACCCCCAAGTCCTTCTCTGCAGGGCTGCACTCAATCCTTTCATCTCCCAGTGTGTATTGATACTGGGGGTTGCCCCAACCCAGGTGCAGGACCTTGCACTTGGCCTTGTTGAACTTTATGAGGTTTGCATGGGCTCACTCCTCAAGTTTGTCAAGGTCCTTCTGAATGACATTCTTTCCCTCCAGCATATTGACTGCACCACCATCATTTCCTCTAGAAGGAAAGGCTGACTCTCGGGTGTCAAAATATTCTTCTGGTAGGTGTCTGTCTGATGAGTGGTTTTAATTTGGCATTTGAAACAACTCATTTTAATTTCTGGAGGCAAAATAATGTCAGATTTATGCTAATTTAGGTTTTGAACAATAAGATTAAAATTGGCATTGTTTGTACAGACATGCATTCCAAGCTAGACATAAAGCAAGCACACACCAAGAGGCACAGCCTGAAATGTTCCAACTAACTCTACCAACAATACAAAAAGCCCCTCATCATATTTCAGCACTGGAGACCATTTGGTGGTCTGGTGCAGACATGGCGCCGCATGAACCACACATGCCTGCAGGCATCCAGCTGTCCATCCCCACCATGGGCTTGCTCCCACCACCCTCCTAGCCCAAACACTTGTCCTCACAGGCAAGCTGGGGTCCTCAAGATTCAAACAGGAATTCTTATTCTTGTATCTTTTTTTCAGCCTTTAGTATTAAGTGATATAGTCTATAGTCTTGAGTACTTCAAAGGGACTTTTTAATAATTTCTGTGGTCTTTAATCTCCCTTTTGAGGCTCATTTGGCTTTTAAACACTTTTATGTGTTGGACAGCATTGCTTGCAGCCCCAGGACACTCGGACCTTGGATCGCTGGCTGATGCCAGCTCTCCAGTTCCACTGCAGGTTTTGGAGAGGCTTTTGCTAAATCCCCTGCTATTTCTGCAACAGCCAGCCACGACCATGACACAGACTTAGCTCTTCTTTGATAGCAACAGTCTGACATCCCTCAGGCTGTGTAAGCTAATCAATAAAGCTGCAGCAAAGGCATTTGTCAGTGAAATGCAAGCAAGCTTTATTTAAAGTAATAAAAATCTTTCTAGGAAATCAGCACAGAGAGTAAACCCAGGGTGATGCTGGTAATTGTCCCCACTGGGGAGGTGCTACAGGAAGTTTGATGCCAAAGCCCTCCTCCAACATGCTGTGCCCCCTTTTTTTTTCTCTTTTCCCCCATAAATACATCATTCATCCACATCATAGCAGTCGGTTGCTCTTCTGGTAGGCACTGTCCCCCTCACACATACAGGCACTCCCCTTCCCCTAGACAGGGGATGCTGAAGTCAGACTGGCAGCAGCCTGCCTTGCCCAAGCATAACCCAGAGGAACCATCAGCTCCATCCATTACCTCCATCTCTCTGCTGTTGCATAGAGACTGGTCCCCCATTGTGCAGATGCAGCCAAACTTACCCTGGGAAGCCAGAGTCATGGTGTACATAGCCCTCCATGAAACAGGGAGCTGTGAGGGAGGTCTGGATCCCTGTATACACCTTGCCAGCGGAGCTTGGGCTCAGCAGTGCTTGCCCACCCAGCTGCCACAAGCAAGTCCTTTGCTGTATTCTCATCAGGAGGCTGGTATTTTTTAGCATGGTCCTATCCAAGAGAAAAGGAAGGATCTGGAAATGTCTGGGCATGGAGATCTTTGCGGGAAATCCAGCCCCCTGCCATCGTTAGCTAGAGCAGAGTAACACCAAGAGGTTTTTTTAAATTATCAAAGTGATTCTTAAAAATGCTGTTTATTCAGAGTATGTCAGTAGCAGCTCCTTCAGAGCTACCAAGAACCATTATTTAAATGCAGGCTTTGTCCCTGTATCTTCTTAAACTACAGCTTAGATAACTGCTTTAGCACAAAGAGATACCAAGCAAGTCCCAGTGCAAACTTCAGTAATAACCAAATTTTTTCATGATGAGCCTGAACAGTTCCCTTAGCCATAGTATTGCAGACTGCATTAATGAATGTCTCCCAGAGCACCGGGATGAGAGCACACAACAGCTCTTTCCCTTGAGTTGTACTGTGTCAGGACGGAGCCGCCTGTGATTCCGGGTACAGGTCTGTGTCCTCATGCTACCTCCGCATTGGCTTACTTCCCTTTACAGAGAATAGTCATTACTGGAAGAGTAGGGATTTTTTTTTTTTTTCCTGTTAGCAAGCATACAGATGTCTTTCAACCTATCTACATCTTTCAGGGAAGACAAACAGGCTCTCTTCACATTATTCTTTTAATGTTTTGAAAGAGCAGAGACTGAAATATTTGTCAACAAGAGGGGCATCTGGACTATATGAAATTCATGATGATATTCATTAAAAATTATCACTGCCCCATCCCTGATAGATATCTGGTTTCTGTCAGAATGAACCAGCAACTCATCATCTCAGAAACTCCTTTTCAGAGAGGTACGCAGAGCACGTGCAACAAACACCACCTCTTGCTTTCAACGTCCAGCTCTAAATTAGCCAATATCACCACTTGCTGTATATAGAAGAAATGAAACATGAACAGACTGTTAAAAAGCCAAACTCTTTGTCTGTCATGGAGTTTCACGCTTTCCCAGAAGCCTGGAGGGAGGAAGCCTGTCAAGGTGAGGTGGCTTGGCCAGAGGTAACAGCAGTGGCCGAGGTGGAAATGCAATGCACAACCTGTACCCAACCAGCCACTTCTGCAAAGGTGCTATGTAAGTGCTAAGACACTTAGGAAGAACTATAAAGCATAAGGCTGAATGCTAAGAAAACCTCTGCAAATTAAAAAAAAAAAAAAAAAAAAAGCCCTTTCTTTTTTTTCCCATCTAAATCATTTCTCACATAGTTATTTTAGAAGCCCAGCTGTAAGAGAGTTAAAAGACATACCTGCACCAACATATGTCAATACGCTTTTATCATTGCTTTCTACATGAACTGGTTTGTATGGAAAACACCTAACTGAGCAACAGAACACCACCTTTAATCACAGACATTTAATTTTGGCCCATAGAAATGTTTTTTATTTTTCCTGTTACAATACTCAGAAAACAATAGGCACATGATAATTCAGTGTACCAAAACATTAAAATTCAAGCAATACCCTCTGAAAGTAACTCTTGCTTGGTGAAGATACATGTTAATAACTGAAGGAACAGATACATACATTGTGGCTACATTAAGACTGCATTTAAAAGCAAAAGTTAAAGTAAAATCTTTTCAGTAGGGAATCAAACAATGGTGACAGATTTTCTGCATATCTGTGTGAAAAATAGGCTATATTTGTGTCTGTTAAGTTATATGATGGGTACAACTGAGAAATGAAGTTTTCAATGTGATAGAAAGAGATATTTTAAGAGATATTTTGCATATACCTGCAGTTAACTGTTTGCAGATGAAAAATTTTGCATATGCACTTAGCTGGGTTTTTTTATTGCTCATATGATGCACCCATACACTTAAGTTTATTTTAATACAAGTGTACCACATAGCTGAAGCAATAATGTTGCATGCTGTTTCATTTTCTAAAAATATTTTATTTTTGAGATAACACCCTGTGGTGGATTATGGCGCACTGGGACTACACCCAGAAATATAAATGGTGCATTTGTTTAAAAACAAGACCTCCAGGACAGCACAGCAAAACTGATTCTGTTTCAGTGCAGCTCTATGCTGTCTGCCACTGAGAGAAGGAGGCCTGGGGAGTGGGCTGAATTTGGCAGAGCGGGGGCAAGGTGGCCAGACAGCCTTTGCAGTAGTGCTGTGGGACTGTGCTAACGCTCATGGCATGGTCCCGCCTACAGCTCAAGGAGCTCTAGGCCATGGGACCTGTTGTTCTGCGTGTAGGTCCTGGTGCCACACCAGCTGCTGGTTTGAGTGACCTTGTTTTATGAAAATCATTTACCCCATGCAATGCTACAGGCTTGGGGGAGAGTGGCTGGAAAGCTGCCCAGTAGACAAGAACCTGGGGATGCTGATTGATGGNGGGGAGGGGTTGGTGGTTGGACTAGATGATCTCAGAGGTCTTTTCCAACCTTAACAATTCTATGATTCTATGATCTGGAAAAGACAGTAGAACTGCATGAAATATTTTCCTCTTTAACCTTTTCTATGCACATGGTTACTGGAAGAATCACAGGGCATGAGCTGCCCAAACAGAGGGGATGTAGCTCAGTAGTACCTGCATCAGACAGGAAAGGTCCTCCAGGCACTCTCCAGCTCTGTTAAAGTGAGCCCCTCTCCATCTATCAGGGAAACTCTCTCCTAGCTGCAGCCAAGGAGGAGAAAGAGTAGATGAATTTCCAGCAGTGAAGCAGATCATATCTCTGTCCCAGGCACTCAGCTGTGTCAGAAAAATTTATACACCCCTTTTGTTTCCGTGCAGTCAGTCACCACTGTAATTGCATTGAATATATGAACAGCTTAGTTATAAAGCACCTGCCTCTATTCAGAGCTAAGAGTCTGAGAAGAGTTTATTAATTTATCTTTTCAAGTGTTTTCTAGGGAAATATGTGTTTTACTATCACTGTTGGTACTGCGGCATCCAAGATACACAGCTACCTGCGTTGCAGAGGAGATGATTTATTGCACTAAATATGAAAAGTAAATCTCATCCAGCACCTACCATTACAATGGCAGAATGAATTTGGGCTAGAGCACTTTCCAGCTGAGACAGCTTACATCTATCAGCCAAAAAAGAGCTTTACTGCAGAACGGCAAAATAAAACTTCCAAAAACAATACCAGATACCGAAATGATGAATTTACTTTGCCTTGCATGAGGAAGTGCTTGTGCTGAACACAAACTGATGAGCCTATTACATACTATGAGTCAGTGCAAGTGTTGTGGCTCAAGCTGACTTTGTTTGGTATTGATCTGATATTATTAGTACATTTCAAAGTTATTTATTTAATATTGCTAGATTTTATAGGTGAACTACACATCCAAGACAGAACCTCTTATTCTTTTACTTTTTTCTCTTTGCCAAGCAAAACAAATGTCTTTTAATTCTTCATGCTAGTTCTTCCAAAAACTTGTTCAAGACACTCCTTGAGCAAGATGGCCAGGGCAGTGCTGCCATATCTCACTTTCTCTGTTTTTTCCCACAGGTGCCATGGCCTGGAGTCAAGTGACTATACGACAGTCTCATATTTTATGCTGAAAAAGAAATAAAGTTTCCTGGCAACAAGTTAAGAGGAAAACTTTGAAATTATTCAAAAATGGGAAGGAAAGGAGACATTCCAGGTACAATCTTTTCTAAAACTTCATGTTTTAATATGCTTAAAAAAACCCAAACCAAAACAAAAAAAAACCCCCAAAACCCCCCAAAACATAAGTGCCTGGCACTGTCAGCATGCCATGTGTTTGTACACTAGAATTCAATCACAGATTCTTAAAACCATCAAAATACTGTTCCAAGAAGGAAAAGTGTCACCTTGTGCCAGTTACTCCCTTTCTCTGCAATGTTACAGAGCACTGAAACTTTATTCTGTAGAATCATTTCTGCATTGCAGAAGATAACCCCTTACCATGGAAACCCAAGGAAGAGCTGGTCCTATGCCCTCTTTGGGATTTTCATCACCACCTTGTTATGCTGTTAATGGCTTCATCAGCATAGCCATGAAATGCTGCTACTACAACAGTTCCTAACCAGAAGAGATGTACACCATATTGGTTTGGTCCAACAAGCCCAAGAGCATGGCTGAAGACAGGTCGGAACTCACTTTTGTCACAGGTATATTATCTGAGTGCACAAAGAGAGGTCCCAGCCTCAGGAAAAATACATTTCACATTGCAATTATTAAAAGAAAAGTCTTTCTTCACTACAAAAGATGTTCCTAAAGATTTTCTCTGTACTTCTCAAGAGGACTTTTGCTTTGAACTTTCAACTATTTGGTCAACTATTAGAATTGTAAAGAAAGAATTTTCACTTCCATGGCACAGACAGAGAGTGCAGGAACTGTCATGGAGTATAATTTCTTAAATCATTATTAACTCTTTGTTTTTACTTCACATAGTGATGTTAAGAAACAGACCCTCCAGAAAATGAGAGACATTCTTTCTATTTGTTCTAAAGATTAGCATCTTTATCTGAATGTGATGTTTCAGTGACCTGAGATTCAGAGAAGCCAAGCCACACACTCTTTAGTTATCATCAAAGAAAAAAAGAGCAATTTCTAAAAAAGAGTGTAATGAGTTACATTATATAATTAAATATTTTCTTAACAGCTACACAAGTTCTTTCTTAAAAGAAATTTTAGCCAGGGACAACCAGGACAGTCCAGCAGCTGTAGCCCCCCCGCCCCGATTTCACCGACAGAACCACAACTGGAAACAGAAGCTAGTGTAGAGAGAAACAATATGCTTAGTGATTCAGAGCAGCGCTGTGGCTATATTCCTCTCATATCATTGCACCTTTTAAACACATCTCAAAAGATGTAACAATCATGATGCCCCCAAACGCGTGCTTTAAGCTTTTGATTCAGCTGAGGTGGCTGTTGTAGCATTCAAGGGTGATTACAGCAGATTTCTAAAGCCCAATATTTCTTCAAAGCCCTGTTCTACTAGAACAATCATGAATCTTTCTATTTTTGTCTCCTAAAAGTAAAGGAGATCAAAGTTACAACAGAAGCAAAAATGCCCCTGAGTGGTTGCAACATTGTTTTAAGATAACTCAATTGAAAACCATGACTGCATTTTGGGTTTTGATATTGATTTGTTCAGACTTATCTAAAATAGAAACAATTAAACAAGCCAGTAAAAAAATCCCGAGATTTAGAGTAAAGGTATGCTTTGAGTAAAAGAACACACTTTACAGAGTATCCTGGATGGAGCCATCCATTTCTGTCTGCCGAGTAATGTTATCAGATCAGATAAAATTAAATATGCTATTTACCTATCATCTTTTTTTGTGTTTGAAACAAACAAACAAAAAATCTTCTATCTTGCTCCACTTTTAGTTTAGTATTGAACACAAAGACACCTCTTTACATGCTGAGACACAACGGAACTTCCCTTCGCTGGCTTGTGGAATGGCTGAGGACAAACCTGCTCCATTTCCAGCCCCCTCACTGCTCTGCAGCAGATGTCCCCTCTGAGGTGGCTTCTCAGGATTTAGCAGACATCAGCCAGTACTTTAAAGGTAGAAAGTAAATAATATTCTGTCGTCAGCACCCTGATAAAAATACTTATCCTGAACTTGTGCTGGGTGCCACCCACCTACTTCTTATTCAGTTCTTAAAAGCTGCTGATGTCCCTGTGTAACACTCTCAGCTTCACGCACGCTCTTTCTGTCAAGCTGGCTAAGGTGAAGCCTTACTACGTGTGTCCTCATTAAAGCAACATATCTACCAACAAACGAAGCCTGAAAGCTTTGTACCAGGCCGACAGCAGGCTTTCTGCTGTGCAGATTGCCAGCTGCAGCAGCAGTGCCTTCCAGTAGACCCTGACGGAAAGCATCACCTCCAGCTGTGTCGTTTCAGCTAGGCAGTGCGATGGCTCCCATGCAAGATTACAAGGTTTTTCCAACCATCAGTCCTCGGCATGCACGCACGTACAGAGATAAACCCAATATATGATAGGCACGGGCAGTGACGGGGAGGTATTAACTCTGCATGATATTTTTTGTATCTCACACCCACTACAAACTCAATCTGCACGTGACCTATTCTTTGGCACTGCAAAATTAGCAGCGAGGAATTATCAGCGAGTCAGAGGACTGCAAATACTGCTGTGCCAGGGCAACTTTTATTCGCAGGAATAGTGTAGGCATCTCTTATTCTCTCCTAGAAACTTTGATAGAGCCAGGTCATCACTGGAAAATATTTGCATATTTAAATTGTTTCATTATCTCATAAATGCCTCTAATCAGTCACTTGCATGCTAAGGAGAGGAAGAATGGTAACAAAACTGAAGAGGCATAGGAAATTAATGTGAATACCTCTTCACAATCTCATGGAGCAAAAGATTTTAAAAAAAAGTGAACAAGATTATAAAAAGACCATTTTGGCCATGATTATTACAAAAATTACACCATAGTAATAGTTTCCATAATAGACTATTTCAATAAAACATTTGTGTAGAGGACACTTACATTACTACAGAGAGCTACTTACTGCATTTATCTTTTCTATTTCAAGCTCGGGCAGTAAGCCATGCTCAATTTTAAACATGACAGGAGAACTGTCTGACAGCTCCAGCTGTTTTAGCTGTGTTCTGCACCAGAGCAAAAATAGCTGAACAAAACTCTAGATTAATCACCCTGAGCTATATTGAAACCAGTTAATTCTTTAACAGTGAAGGAGGTGTGATATAAAAATAAATAAATCACGCTGAGGTGTCTGAACAAAATTCCTGTAACCTAGCATCCTCCACAAGTACTATTTAGAAGACACAGGGAGGTAATTTTGAAGATACAGGGAGACCAAGAGACCTCTAGATCATCATACTTATTTTATGTTGTTTCTATCTATATAGAGCAACGTTACATGAGATTCAACTTACACAGGGTATCTTACTGTCTTTACACAGAACCATAAAGCAAAGAAAGATGATGCTCCCACCCTAACCATAATCCACCACAGTTTAGCCTGAAAAGAGGAAACCTTGCCCTCTGGACCTTGCCTAAAGCACAACAAAAGCAATGGGAATCTTGCAGCTATTTCAGCTGGCTTTCAGCAAGGTCTCAAAAGAAAAACTGTATGTTTGCTCTCGCACCCATGTGCAGCTAAACTCTGCCTAGCTGCATGCCAGGTAGCTGAGCTTTTTTCCTTCTTTCAAAGCTGAGGCATTCCATAAAAATCAGCACTCAACCTAGTGCGATATGCAACAATATTAACTAGTTAATCAGTTCGCTTTTACATCAGGTTCTTTTTTTCCCCCCACAGACCCTGCCTGGTACCTGACTGGCCTGTCTGGGGTTCTGTTCTGTTCATGTTGTCAAGTCCTTTCTTCAAGATCTGGAGCACCATCAGAAGTCACTGAGATCAGACATGAGAAAGGGGAGCGGAACAGTACAAATTACTGATTTTCAGTCACTAGGCTGGTCTGAAAGAAATATTTTTAGCTGTCTTAGTGAAGCATTCAAGGGACCTACTTCTTACTTCCATTATTATTTCATTAGACTTGGGTATAATTTTAAGGCAGATGTCTTTCCAAAGACAAACCAGAAATGTTTTACTGTAGGTCATGGCAAAACTAAATTTTTTTAGTTTTCTTCTCAATTAAATTATTTTCCTAGAAGACAATTTCTTGATGCAGAACAAGTCTGGCAATGCTGTGCTATAACATCTTGACCAACAGAATTTTTTGCCTGGATCTCAGCAGCGTGTGGCTAATTTGAGCCTTCAGACCCTGAGCACATTTAAGAAGAAAATAAATTAATTTCTCTACCAGACTAAGCACACAAATTTCTGGGAGACTCCTCGAGTAGTTAAAATTCCTCTAAATTGATCCTATATACTTCTAAAATAAGCATAAAAATACCAAGCAAGCACATTCTCCTCCCAGCTATTGCTTTCTGGTAACTTTTAGCTTGATTTGCCAAAAAGATATAACACATTATTTAAATGACACTAGTCTGGCTTGAAAAAAAAATTTTAAAAAGAGCAAAAAAATCAGTCAGTAAGTATAGTCAAACCTGGCATTCACAAAGGCTCAAGTCTGAAATGTCTGAGAGCTACATTACTGGCCCCAGCTTGGTGGTCATGCCCCGGGAGGGAGCATCCCAGAGGATTTGTCCTCTTCTCTGTCTTTCCATGATGGAAAAGTTCCTGTGCTCCAATTTAGGTATTGCCCTTATTTTCCTAGGGCTGCAGAATAAGGAGAGACATGAAAAAGTCCTTCCAAACTTGAGCACCAGAGATGCTCAAGATCCAGACATACAGAGCACCATGAGCTAAGTACTCAGCTGCCACTGTGTTCCCTGTCCCCTCCCCAAACTTCAGCATGTGGCGGTACCAAGGAAGTGACCAATAAAAAGGAAAGCTATTTTCTGTCATTCCAGTCCTGCACAAACTTGATGTTATTCTTGTAAAAACTCTCTGTGAAATTATCAGGCCAATAGGAAAGCCATTTCCAAATGGCGTGACTGTAGGGTGAGATCTTTGGCCTGGCAGGTTTCAGCAGCTCCCAGTATGCTGTACTGGGAATCTTGTCTCCATCAGCTCATGATCTGCCCCCAGAAGGGCTTTGCAAAAGTGCTGGCAAGGAGGAGGAAAGGAGCAGAAAGGTCCCACATAAAAGGTATGTCTACACATCAGCTACTAGCTGAAATACATATCCCACAGCTCATATGACAAACAATACCAACCACACTAAGCCCAGTTTAGGCACAAGCCACAATCTTGATGGGGACTGCAAGATCAGGTTACGCAAAGTCTGTCTTCTTCAGGGATGTGTCAGCAGACCAAAGCATGGAACGGGTAGTTCAGATTCTATCACTGGTAAGAGTAAGATGACCTGTCTTTTCTGTGTTACTTCATGAGGCGCTTTGTGCCCATGGGGGTTCACCTCCTCCTGAGCCACATCCCCCTGGTGCCGTAGCTGAGGAGGTGAGTGGTGCCGTCAGTCTGCTAACATGCATCTCTAAGCCTTGGCTCTGCTCAACTCCCCAAGCAAAAATTTGCTTGACTCAGTGATGTGTTACAGCAGTAGTGAAGGCACACCAGACACGGGGTCCATTTGTATCCAGAGACCTCCAAGGTGTTGTTTTTCTCCTACACATGCCACCTGCTCAGCAGAGCTGAGACTTTCAATCCCCCAAAGCACGTCACAGCATTTCTCAGTCCTCCACTCCATAGCTTGTTTCTAGAAGGATGCTTCATTTAAAGGGAGATGGCCTAATACAGACAGATATTGCAAAACCCTTTTCTACTATTCATTCAGTCTGTAGCACAGCTGATTTTGGTTTGCATTTTTATAGCTCAGAGAAACAGACAAGTTTGTCTCCAAACCTCCTTGGAGATAAAGGATGTGTATTTAAATAAAAGCTGGGAGGCAGGGGGAGTGGGCAGGGAGCAAGATTAACAAGTTGTCCTTGACCCTAAATTTTGGAAAGGCCCCATTCATTTGATGATGATATAACCTACCAGAGGGGATCCTAAATTAATTTGCTTAGATACCACCATGAGTAGTGGCATACCTGAGTGAAGCTGTAGGTTTCTGGGAGCACTGGTATGGCTCTGTCTCCTCCCTCACCTCCTATGTACCCAAACAGGATCCAGACTTTTGCCCGCATGATATCTACCTCATAACTGCATACTCCCAACATAAACCAGCCTTCATCTTCCTCTTCCTCCCAAACTGGGACCTACAAGCCCTCACTCACCTGAAAAACACTATAACAGTGTTTTTTCCCTTGACTTCCCTGGTCCAGCCAGATACTGAACTGGAAGCCTTGGCGGGGTTCCTACAGGCACTGACACAGGGGCACGTTGCTCTTGGCTGGATGAGTTTGGTGACACTCAGATGCAACTGGGCATTAAACATTGTTCAGTAGGGACACACATGTTGAGCAGCACCCTCTGACATACAGCAAAGCACGGACTCACTCAGTTTACATGGGAGAGAGACAGGAAGCCCATCTCACTGTCCCTCGATTACATATTTAAGCCCCAGATCCCCATGCTTTTTTCCTCTAGAGAAGAAGAAAGTCCACCTTTCCACTCAAAACTCCAAGATGAGATTATTTCATCAGTAGTTGGGACATCTGCCATAAAAACTGTCCAGGACAAAAGCAGCTAAGTAGGAGGCCTTGCTAGAGAGCAGCAGGTGGAACCCTCTGGGACTGTGTGCTCTGGTGAGCTCTTCTGAGTGTGAAGAAGAGCATGTGCAGCCAGGAATGAAGAAAGTCTGAACCCTCCTGTTCATTCCTCAACTTACCTTCACTGCATCCGTCTGAGAGTGGGAAATGGCTGCAGTGGAGAGGGCAGAGAGCCTTAAGTGTTTTCCTCCTGCTCACTAAGGAAGTTTTCACTGGAGTGAGGGGTAGAGCCCAAGTTTTCTCTCAGAAAACTAAAGATGCCTCAAGAGCTGTGCTGGGAGTGGCATTTCACTGTGCAGCACAATATAACATAAAACATGTTATTTCAGAAAACAGAGCTGGCGTCACAGTACACTTACACATCTCCCCTTTTCTAATGACCCTTCAGTTTTTAATGCACCTTTTCCATGGATAACTTACCTACTGCAAAGGGCAGGCTGCCACACCAGGTTTCTTCCTATTGGAGCATGGTGGCAGCAATGGGGAAGAGGCTGTATGACATGATGACAGACACAGCTGAGAAGTATGCGACTCTAGACAGGGAGTTTGAGGGTACACATGGATGCCCCACACCGTTTTCTTGACATCAGTATGATTCCTAACCCTGGCATTATTACCACTTTTTCTGTGGAAGTGGAGGCAGAAATGATTTTCCAAGGTGGAGAGCCACAGAGAGCAAAAGCTCCTGGTTGCTAAGAAGATAAAAATCTCAGCAAGAGAGTAACTAACAGAGATATAGCAGCCTGTCATCCAGGAGAACATGGCAGGAGCGTCACAACAGCTGTCTCACCTTAGCCTGGGAGGCCGGCTCTCATATTTTGATAGTAAACAATGACACCCAACATATGGACCTCTCTGCTATGCAACGCAAATGCAGCCAAGGGACAGCAATCCTCCAATGGGCACCTCTGCCATCTCCTTTACCAGCTTCTGCATGAAAAAATTGTACCACCTTAGGGTCCATAGTGTTCGAAATTCCCAGACACCTGCTGTGCATAAAGTCACCCTGCACCCTACAGACTTTCTGGCTACCAGCAATGAAAATTTTTATAACTTAGTGGATTATAAGGCAGTGAGTTTTTAGTAATTCAGAAAAGATGGCAGCTCTTTCATGAGAGCCGAACATTTGCAGGATTCCCACAGCACCAACTGAGCTCGGGAAGAGCCCGTGCCACGCAGGCACAAGCAGGACCAGCCCAGGGCACCAGCAAACCTCAACAAAATCGTACACAGGCAGAAAGCAGCACTTCAGAATATATTCATGATGAATTCTGAAGTCCACAGATGGCAACCTGTTTATCCGTGGCACATATTCCCCGCACTTCCTTACCAACCTGATTTCAGCTCAAGGAAACAATCAAACCTTCCTGCCCTGCCCTCCCAGGCTGCCAAAGAAGTTCCAATTAGTGTCAGTTGGGATAATAGCTCTATTTGCATTTTTAAGCTATTATTAGCAAGTTGTCAGTCAGCCAGTAATTTGTATCACTTTGGTATAATGAATACTTAAATATTTAAAAAGGGAACGTTCCTTTCTACCACCCCCTTCCTTTTTGTGCTAAAATAATAATGGTCTTAATCAAAAGTAATTTGTATTAATATACATTTTGCCCCAGGTGTTAAGAGCAGTCTTCAAGAGCAGTGGTGAGAGATGTTAAGTAATATAGTTTATTAACATAGACAACTACGTCTATCCTCAACAGTAGCAGAGATGGAGACTGCTTTTGCAACCAGATCATTCTGACTCTCTTCTTGGCATCTACAAGACGATTACGGTGTAGGAATTGAGGTCAGTTTCAATAATTTTACGTACCTGGGATTATAATTCTCTAAAGCACTATTTTGGACCCAATTGCTCTATCTTCTCCTTAGTGAAAATTCGTCAGTTAAGCACCCTGTACCACCAAA